>JAPEUW010000245.1:0-48870 GCA_027946445.1 Ascochyta clinopodiicola
AATCGGACTGGACTAGTGCACACAGTATATTGTGCCTGAATCGCGTCCGGAATGCCATAGCATCATAATCAACTGGTAATGCCAGCTTTTCTAAGTCATGTTCGTCGCAAGGCACAATTCGCGTAGTCTCCAAAGTAGAGCGCTTTGTAATGCTGCCTGAAGGTATCTGCTCACAAGATCTTGCTAGAATCGAGAGAGTCATTTGTCATCATGTTCGGAATCTCGGCAGCGGCACATCTGGTTTTACTTGTCGTGTTCTGGTCCTGGCTGTTTATCGCCTACTTCTTTTAGATGTGTAGGCAAGAAAGACATACAGATCTTTTACATCTAAACAGACCAGTTAGTGAAAGTAATACTAGGCAAAGAAGCTAGCTACTAGAGACGTGGCTAGGCGCACTAAAGCATTCACAACAGAGCCTTGTTCCTTGTCTTGATAATATTGATACTTGGCTTAGCTCTACTCCTTACCGCAACCGTATACACAACATTTAGCTAATGAGTTTTAAGCCTTAACGCTAAGGACTGTTCTATACTTAAGTCTACAAAGATCTGAGACTGTCGGATAGCAGGTGTTGCACGTTACTGTCTTGATTATCCAGAATAGTCATGCTACTTAGAATCGCTTATGAGAATTGGACGATTGAGTGCGCTTGTTAGAATATGCAAGTACCTACTAAGCACAGGTGCCAGCAGGGACAACGCTCGGGGTACCCTTACAGGAGAACTTCTCACCGCCGGTGACATCAACCGAGCTCCAAGTCCATCCGCTGCAGTTTGCACATTCGATGGCGACATCGATTCCAGAAGATGTAACAGCCTTGCTACCACCGGTGATGTTCTCGATGGTAAGCCCACTGATAGGAACACCAGTCCCGGGGTTTCGTGTAGCTGGAAGATCGCCTCCGTCGTAGTTCTGCTCGATCAGGATACCGTGCCTGTTGATGTTAACATGGGAATTATGCACAAGAGATGCTTGAAATTACTTCGTGATACCGCTGAGAGTAATACCCTTGTAGGTCACCTTGCTAATGCTGCCCTTACCGTCAAAGAAAGACTTGACGCGGATACCATTGGCGGAGTTGGTAACGGCGCTGTTCAGGAACTGGACGTTGCTGACCGTGTTGGACGCGGTGTCCTTTCCGTGACCGACTGAGCCAATGGAGAGACCATGTCCACCTGTGCATTGTCCATTCTGGAAGATGATGTTCTAGTCGTAACATTAGTGACTACATAGCGTTCGAGAGACAGTACAACTAACTGTTCCAGAATTGATAGCAACACAGTCATCCTGGTTGTCCACTGTCGCACCATCGATGACAATGTTCGAGCTGGAACCAATGTCGAAGCCGTCAGTGTTGTGGGCCATCTTATCGGCAGCGAGGCCGTTCGAGGCTTTGTTATCAATGGTCATCTTATTGATGTGGAGACCTTCGCAGCCATTGACGCTAACAGCCTGAACAGGCGTATTCAGCAGATACAAGCTATTGATCGACGAGGTACCGAGCAACTTGTGCGCGGCCAAGAACTTAGGCTTAGTAACTGGGCCGTTACTGCCTTGTCCATCCCAGTACAACTGGCCTTGGCCGTTCAGCTTGGCACCTGCCTCACCTGTGACGACGATGTTGGTACCACCGATGTTCAGAAGGGGGCCTGCGAAGCCCTTCGAGAAGGCCCACGTAGACGTGCCTGCAAAGTTGACCTTAGCACCAGTAGCAAGGTTGGAAAGGTCCAGAGTTTGTCCCGCGGGGACGGTAATCGAGGTGAATGTGATCGAGCTACAGGTAGGTGCTTTGGTGGTGACCTGAGCAGGGTTGATCGTGCCAGTGAATGAACAATCACCCGCACGTTTGGCCAACACAGTATCCTGGGCTGTAGAGGCGTGATCTGCTGAAGGAGCCGCAACTGCTGAGGTTGCTAGAGCAGCGAGGAGGAGACTGATGTTGAAGGCAGGCATTGTGAAGAACTCTCAAAACCTGGTGTCAAGCGTCGACTGTGTTGAAGTAATATTTGGAAGGAAGATATTAGGTGTAAAGACTTTTTGAGGGACTTGGTTGTCTGCCTTCTTTTCAGTTGTTGTGCATGGAGTCTTTTATAAGATTTGAGGGCCTCGTACCAGTGCCTTAATCGAGCTTGTTCTGTTGAACCTCCCTCATCAAAACTAACCCGTAGTGGAAAGCGACCAATCTATCCGAGTGCCTCCGGTGGTGGACTTGGTCCGTGATTGATTTGGCAGGACACGAGCATTACTGCTACAGAAGCGCCTGTGTGATCGGGTCGTATTGCTATGGTGGCAGTGCGGCCCTTTGAGCGACTAACAATAGACTGATCCTTGATGGCGGATAATTGAGCCGTGCATCATGCGATGTCTGTATACCGGTGTTCGTCTGTGAGAGAATGAGTCAGGCAACGGATATGAAGTGGCTTGTCCATCAGTCTGTGGTCAATTGGTGTTGCCTTGCATGGACGCAGTCGCAATCGTCACTGCACCAATCCGTACCCAAGATTCCTCACTTGAGCGGTCTCGTTAGATAGCTTGTCTAGCACCGCTTTTGGAGACGGCCGAGCCTTTGTAGAGAAGGGCCGTCGAAATCGCACGTCGATTTAGACCACCAGAACATCGTAGCGCCATGTGATCAAGACAGAAGCTCTAGAATCGATAACATAGGCATAAACACCAGAAATACATCGTTCAATGAAGGATACGTGACCCTTGCCATGACGGACCAACAGACCGTGTGAACGGAATCAGGAGGCATTGTGTTCATGGAGGCACACATGCGTTCTTTGCCTCTCCTGTTAGTTACCACGCTGATCGCTTCTCGCGGATGGTGTATACCATATGTGATTATGAACTATTGACGACGCTCTGAAGACCATTGTGTGTGATTGGTGCGCAAATACGCGATTTGCATATGACAGCAATAAGACCAACATTCAGCAGAACATGTACTGCTTAAGCAGTTATTCGTCACGGACGCCTCGTAACTTACAAGACAGAGTTTGAAAGCAAGTGCTGATGCGTGAGTACAACGATGCTATGCTCAACAGGTATGTTCACCTTGCAACGCTACAGGGGATGCCAGTCAGGAACCGCTGCCACAAGTACGAACTAACTTGTCGACTGATGTCGAGACGCTCGGCTTTAAGACTCAAGGATCTGCCGTCGGTCCGCTGAGCCTCTGACAGCTCTGCTCCTGATCCGCTTAACCTGCCACAATCCGAATGCTCGGTCGAAATGGTTGCATGATGTGATTCCACCAATGAGCTTAGCGGAATCACTCCGATGCTCCCGTATCATACGTATCAGGGTCTTTAGCGCTTGTTTTAAGTGCACAAGACAGCATGCCAAAAAGGTCCGATGAACGCCACTACGCTACATGACACGACTGTCAAGCCCCTTACTATTATCGCGCCTAGACGGGGAGCCCATGATAGAGTAGAGACAAGCTCTCGAACGAGAAGCTTAACAGAAGAACCGAAGATGAACCGAAGGTGTGTGTTAGTTGCTGGATTGGGCGTGGTAAGCATGTGCGGTCTAATCAATGCTCCCTTGGAGTCGTGAGAGCGTATTTTGTCCACCATCTTAAAGTGTACAGTATGGTAGCTTGGACAACCCGGTACAATTCATGGTTGCTAGCTCTCTGGTCTATCGGCCCAAGGCGCACAAGCAACAAGCAGAACATTTACTTGCTCTGATTTACAGCGGACCACCGCTAGTTCTACATGGTACCCACGATGAATTGAGTGGTACTGTGACAGCGCTAACATTATCAGTCATGTTTGATTACTCGACAGCCTCGCGCCTCGTGGTACTGTAATAAATGGCGTGCAATCCCATTGAGTGCTCGTGAATACAGCTCGGGCAGCGGTGCCCTCAAGGTGCTCAAATCCTTTCGGTAATGTCGCTGTCCTCACGCGTGTTTCTTTGTCTAGTCCCTCCTGTTCCGGTAGCAATATCCAGTTCGTCGCGGCCATGTACGACAGAGATCTTCACACTTTCAACGAAAGGTATGTGTGTCCGCATCTGTGGTGCCGTATTTCTCCTTCGTCCTGCTCACTAGCTCGAACCAGAGCTCTATGACGCGCGCGTCTTCGTTTAGGGCTCGTTAACAATCGTATGGACGACTGCGAAGCTTTACCTCCCTAGTACGCGTTCTGAACCTGTTTACCCAGCACTTGCGGATAGGTTCTTCACCGCGCACAGCAAGCAGATCGTTAGCCCTTTCTTCCACCATAGTCCTTGTAGCGCCTGTCCTTCGCGTGTCTAGATCAAGTATACGTGCGACTATTGCCTCCTCCTCTAGCTTATTTAGCCTGCTTGAGTTAGGGTGACAGTCGCGTCGCGCAGGCCTTCCGCTTCTTCGAGTTGGGCTAGCAATCGCGGCGGGCAGGCCCGCTAGCGCGTCGGCGTTGAAGGGAACTTGGGGGAGTTTGGACGTGTGGGCAGCAGACCTTAAAGTTGATATCTGATCTTGCTTGATAACTGAAATCGTAAGGTTTATATCAGCCTCGCGGCAAACCTTACTGGCTTGGTTGGCGGGAGCCATAGCTGATCGAAGTTCACGTTTTACAGCAAGTTGGTGGAATGGGCCATTCGATTGTACGGGCCACTCGCCTGTAAAAAACGTTAGTAGAAAGCATCACTAAGTTAGCATAAGCTAGTCTATTTACTTTCCGCGCACATATAGTTCCCGCGCACTCCGCCACGTCACTAGTACTCAGATTGGAGTTGTGATTTCTCAACAACAACGTTTACAATTGCCACTCTGTACACATAGACTGAAGCGTGAGTGCTGCTGCTGCTGCTGCTTTTTGAGCTTCTTGTTTAGTTGAACGTGATGCCTGCTCAGCTTGTAATGCTGCTGCCCGATCAATAGCAGCCTTAATAGCTTTAACGGTACTATATAGCGCTCATTTGGGTATACTTGAACACGCTTTGTTGAGCGGGTAACCCTAGTACTATCTAGTTGATATTTGAGTCGTTAATTCTCAGATTCAAGCCGAGCTGCGCGAGTGTTGGCGCTGGCAATAGCCTTGCCTGCCTTGCCAAGCATGAGGCGGGTGCTCCGTGAAAGAGATTCTGGTAAAAGGAGCTGCTGCTGAGCCTTGTATAGGTCCTGTGAGCTTTGAGGCGTGCTAATAATCTAATCTAATCTGAGGCCTGAGTAGGTTGTAGGGGAGTGATAAGCCGGCCTAATTCCTGAGATGAGATTAACACTAGGCCTGGGTTGTATGGGCATAAGCCAGCAGCCTTCCACCCGGCTCGTATGACTCTCTCAGATAGTCCTTCCTCTCTTGCTTTGTTGTATGAGGTGATAAACCTCTCCTTCTTAATAGGTGCTACGTCATCAAGTGCTGAGAGAGCACGGATTTGGCTACGATAACGTGATTTGAGTACTAAGACTAGAGCAAGATCCAGCGGCTGGAGAATGTGTGAGGCGTGAGGTGGGAGGTATAGGAGATAGATCTGATGCTGCCGGCAAGTCTACATAATGTCGATAGAAGTATAGGAGCCGTGGCCGTCCAATAGTAATAGCCGTCACCCACCTTGTGAAGGTGTAATATTTAGTATAAATATCCGGTGTAGCCACTCAGATCCAATTGAGTTTGACATCTATCCATTCTCTGACGTTGTATAGAGCCAATCAGGCACCCCTTGTGTTGGAAACTACGTGGTTTGTAGATGCTTGCCTTTGAAGATGACTAGGCATTAGAGCTTGGTGCTGGTGGCGGAGATAGTCTCCAGGATTGATAACCACTCACGATCCTCTGGCGATTTGATATAAGCCTTCTTCTTTGATGAACTGGCAACCACCCTGGTGTTGCTACATACCCCAAGACTAACACTAGTCTTAGACTGCGACACCTCCGCACCCGCTTTCAAGGCGTCAGCTATGGTTTGCTGACCTTCAGCCAGTTTTGGCAGCTGCTTCCCGCACGCAGTTATACGATGGCCGCGCTTTTGGCTACCTAGGTGTTTTGCTGCAGAGCTCGTGGCTGTTGACACCAGCGGCACACAAAGTAAGTACGCTCAGGTTGCCCAGCGCTTACTTCTGCAGGACTCCTCCGTAAAGCTACGCGATAGCCGTGCTGAAAGACCCAGCTCTTTTTACCTGTGAGAGAGCGCGACGGCTTCTCACAACGGCGCAGCTTACTCCAATCAATCCCCTCAAAATCATCGACAAACCGCGCGTTGAAGCTGCCTAGCTCCCTACTATCCTCCTCCAACGAAGCCTCTGTGGCTGCTCTTGACGCCGCCGACGGCGTCGCAGTGACCGGCTGAGACTTCAGCAATCGAAGCTCCCATGGCCGCTCAGGCGCACCAACAACCCGCCCAACGAGCGGGCCAACTGCCACGTCGGCGGCTACCTCTACAAAGGCTTCGGTGGGTATACTTGGCTGGGATGACAGCGGCGGCCCGGGTGCCGCTGGCTGCGTTTCTGGCAGCTCTATCGGCTGGCTGGCGGTACCACAGGGTAACTCATCGCCTTCGACGGCGCCCGTGTGGGCTTTCGCTGACGCTTAGGGAATCGATCGCCTACGTTGGCGGCGGCCTTGCTGAGTAACTGGCTATCGGCGGCGCGTTTTGGGGGCATAACTAAGCTTGAAGGTAAGCAGAGGCAGCAAAAAGTAAGCGTCGAGCTGATAACAATAGCTGCTACAACAACACAAGCAAGCTGTTTGGATGGTAACGATAAGCAGAGGCAGCAAAAACTCCGCGATAGCTAGGTACGCAATTGATGGCTGGCAACGCGCCAAAAGCCACCTTACATAAGCTCAAAAAATCACAACTCCAACACAAGGCCTATACAAGCCTATCAAATCCTTCAAATTGTCAAATCAAATCCACCTCACAGGCTTGGTTTGTAGGCCAATTTATATAGAGAGACTTGAACTGATTGATTTGCAGATTTGGACGCCAGAAAACTGAGATTTGCGGGTATATTTGATTGTAGCCAATTGTGCTATCAGGGCCTGACATTAATTGCCGTACACTCGCGTTAAACAAATAACTACGCAAAATTTAGCAACGACACGTTATCTTGCCAAGTAGATATAAAGCTGCGACAAGTAGATACTAGCTTTCTACGCATCGCGCGTTGTGGTCTTATATCAATCCAAGAAAGCTTAGTCTAGGAGTCTTATCATAGGCTAGCGTCAGAAGAGATAAGAAAAGGTCTTTATAAGATGCTATTACACAGACAGATGCGGCCATGTACACAACTGGCACTAAAAAGAGTATAGATACAATATATTGTTCTTGCATCCTAGCTCAGCTTCTATCTAGACCAGCGCGGGGCACGCTTCGTTATTACAGTTCGTGTGTACGGCAACCAATGACCTGCGATGACAGCTGACAGCGTGCGACTATTGTGATGAAGTCGTCTAGCTAACAGGAGCATCAGCATCGTGATACTCTGTCAATCATAGCAACGCCTTCACATTTCCCCTTCCGATCTTTTCGTAGTTCTCAAGGCCTCCCACAGCATCAATGACTTCCTTTGACTTTCCGTCCCACCAAGCGCAGCAGTCTTCGATAGTCTCATAGGGGTAGTCCACCGAAAACAATACACGCTCAGCGCCTAACTCGCGTACCACGTACTCAAGGGAGTGTGTTGAGAAGTTTCCACTAGTAGTGACCTAGATGTTCTTCTTGAAGTAATCGTAGATGGACCGTTTGGCGAAGTTCTCGACGCTTTGTTCGTGTGCCAACGGCCGCTCGACATCCTCGAGCCAGTGGTTGATACGCCAGAAGTCGAAGGGGATGTGCTCGCCCAGATGGCCGACGATGATCTTGAGGTTGGGATTGCGGTCAAAGACGCCGTTCGTGATCAAGCCCATGAGGTGCAGGCTTACGTCGTTGGCGAATGAGAGTGGGGTCCAACAAGAAACTTGCGTTGCGCGTACAGCTTCTCATAAACTATGTCAGTGGGCGCTGACGGGTGGATGTAAACAGGGACATCAAGCTCCTGGCACACCTTCCAAAAAGCATCGTACTCAGGCTGATCGTAAAAGAGGTAGGTCTCGCCATTGTTGCCTGCATGCTGGAAATTGCACAACAATGCACCATGGAATCCAAACTCCTTAACGCATCGACGGAGCTCTTCAGCGGCCTGCGACGGGTTGTGCATGGATAGACACGCAAAAGCGCCAAGCTTTCGTGGATGTTTTTTGATCTGTTCGGCCGCCCAATTGTTGATCTCCGTCGCCTTCCTCTCAGCCTCAACCCTGTCGGCAATGCCCTGAATACCAGGAACCGTGAGAGAGACGATAGTATATCCGATTCCATGTTCATCAGCAAGCCGAACGCGCTCGTCTTTGATGTCGTGAATCTGTCGGATGTACCTCTCCCGATCGTTGGGGTGGATGTAGAGCTTTGCCTCGCGCATGGACTTCTCATTATTGCCAGCGACCTCATACGCCTCTTCCAGAGCAATCTTGCCAAGCATCTTGTTGTGATGAAGTTGTGTTACTGAGAGAAGTTTTGTAAAAGTGGTGTTGAGTCAGATTTCACTGATAACGGTTTTGAATGAATTATGTTGAGCCTGATGATGTTGCGTTCTGGGCAGTTGCCTGGAGAATTTATACGGTGTAGCTGCGTGTCCCAAGTATGACGGTACGCCTCCATTATTGCCTCACCATTCTGTTTCTGGGTCACCATCACTACCGGTGTAAAGCGTTTCTTCCTGCGACATGTGCACCGGCAAAGTAACACAGTCGCCGGTACAGGCCGATATCTGGTTCTCGCAATGTCACAGCGTCGCGGTCTTATCATGGTCTGATTGACCCTTGAGTAGTGTCATTGCCCTCGTACGAAAGTCTCTCTCCCAGCGGATGCTGGAATCGACTTGTGCCTTGGCCCGATTTGACCGATTTCAGTGATAGTGACGTTCTTCGTGCAGACAATACCTCAACAGAACAGCCTAGAAAACAGGGCCTTCAAAAAATTTAACTAGGAAGATGCTCTGATGCCTTACAAAGTGCACCAGCCGATATAGTGCACTAGCCGATGCAGTGCACCAGCCGGTGCAGTAACCGACGTTCAGGAGACTTACGGCATGTACCCGCAGGCCATACTGTTTTCGGAAGGAATGCGTGGCCCTGCGCGACTTGATCTCCCCTCCAAATACGGTCGCTGTACAGGCTGTACTTGACGCACAGCTGTGTGCCATGTGATCTCTTACTTCTACCTAGAAGCAAGCAGTAAGATGTACTGTCTTGCAAAACTGATTAACACGGTCTTGTATATTCTTCTGCTGCACCTAGGTTGGGCGTCTGTCTGTCTTTCCCTGCTAGCGACCACTTGTGGGCGTCTCGCTAATGCTTCTTCGTAACGCGTTCGCTTTGCAATATCGGGCGGTAACGGCCGGGGTCTAATCAACACATCAACCCATCTTTGTACACCAGCAATTGCTGTATAGGCTTGATGACCTGTCTGGGCACCTCCAACTCGCTGGCATGCTTGATCAGAACAGCCCAACTGCTGACATCGTCTGCTGTAGGCTAAAAATGATTTTTTTTTAAAAATTGACTACGTTTAACTACAGACTCTAGGTTGTATATTGTTTTCTGTATGCGTCTTCTTACCTGTAGAAGCTCTGCACTTTCACAGCCTTATACAGCAAGCTTTTATCGCCTGTCCCAGCTTGCTGGTAAATATTTTTGTAGTGCCTGCGCATCTCATCTTTGTTGATAGTGATCCAGCTGCACGTCTTGCACTGCGCACCTTCATGCGGCTTTCCTAGCTCTTCTATCGGCTGCGCGGGCTCGTCTGGGAGCTTCATTGCACTCGGAGAGACAGTATCGAACTGGCTGAAGCGCTCAACGATCTATCACCGCAGCGTAGCAGACGCAGCATGATGTTTACGGAGATGCGCATCAAGACTAACAGTTGCTGCACAGTGCTGCTTGCAAACCAAGACGGTAAAGTCTTTAAAAAAGAACAATACCTTATCACAGTTGCTGAGCGTGAGCTGTCGGGCCACTTGCAGTTGTGTGTGGCGTCGCTTTCGCTGTTGCTTCCGTCGTTTGTCTGTTGGGGTGTTGTTCCTCGGGTGTCCCACACAAGCTCCATACCGATAGCGCAGAAACCCTAACCCTACTTACCCTAACAGCACCACGTTTGTGTAAATGTATAGACGAAACTATCAGCGTCGCCGCGCAGAGTGCGTAGGAATCGAGGTTGTATGGGATTTTTCTGAGTTCAAGCTTGAAATGATTGCGATTCGGGTGTGTTGGGGTTGCGCGTGGGACAACCAAAATTCTTCGCTCGAAGCGGGAGAAACCCTAACGCTAAGCCTATTTCGCCGCAATTCGGTGTCCTCCTGTCAGATAGGTCCTAATCAGTCTTATTATCTGTCCATCCGGATCTTCCGGTACACATGTTTGATAATTAGCACGCGTGCCTAACAGTCGCGGCCTTGTGTTGGGTAGGTCCCTAAGTACCTACCGAGTCTCCTACCCTATCTACGCAGCAGCTACCAAAGCTGAGCCAGATCGAGACTCCTGAGGAGTCTGAGGATCATGAGGAGCCTCTCCCTAGTCATGTCGGTCAAGACGAACCCGCTCGGATCACGGCTGTCCCCAACAACAACCGTCCTCCTAAGCGAGCCCAAGGCCTCAAGCTGGATGCAGCTCAGGCAAAGAAGAACCTCGAGCTGGGCCTGATCGCGCCGCCTGAGAAGGCGCCTCGCAAGGAACACGGCGCCTATGCGTCCATATCGCGGCAGGATGAGCCGCTCATCTCTTGGATCCTCGAGCAGCCTGTCGACGAAGACAACAACCTATACAGCAGCGCAGCAGCGCCTTATGTAACTGCTTGCAGCATGCTCGACAAGGCGCGTGCTATCGGCAACGCTACCTCTCAGGCTTCTGCTGCTGCCTTCCTGCGAAGCTGGCGTGCTCAAGGAACGCCCTTTGCGTCTGAGTCTGTCGAGGCTCGCCCGCCTGCTTCCTCGCGTGGCTGCTGGCAGCTGTCGCGGAGGGGCAGTCCTTCAATGATATCCCAGAGCGCGCTCGCCTCGGCCTGGAGCCTGTGCGATCGCTATGAGCAGGAGCTGGATATCATCCACATCAAGTATTGCTGGGCCATGGCTTTCCTTAGCAAGGCGTACAGGGAGAAGATGGAGCAAATTCGGAAACAAGACACGGCCCTAAGTAGAGACATGAAAAATCGAAATGGCAGGGGAAAAGTCAGCTCAGAGGCCATGAACAACTTGATGCGGTCGGTTTCTGCTACACCATCACTTGAGCAGCGACAGAGGTTCAAAAGGCGACTGCACCAAGCGCTTCGTTGGTTCGAGGTAGCAAGGACGCTTGGGTGGGGAATGCTTTGTTTCATGCCACATGACATCATTACCAACTCGTGGGTGGAGAACGATCTTCGCATCCGATACTGGGACATCTGGCTGAAGCTCGTAGCCAAGGTAAACCCAGATGCTCACAAAGCAAGCACAGCGTTAGATGCCTGGCTAGGCTCAGAAGGCATCGCTGGCGGCTCCATTAGCGGGAAGGAAACGCTCTCCATTGAAGCAGATGCACCAGTGCCTGTAATGCGGGAAGAGGAGATAGAGGACAGCGGAATCGAAGACAGCGACGATGACGAGGGCGACGTTGAGCCCGCGCCGTCTCGAGCGACTGCTAGGAGCTCTGGGCCCGCTCGTCCTATGCGTCAGCTTACCTTGCTTGAGTTATGTAGGCCGCAGGTGTAGATACACTGTTGTGATAACGTGTTTGCGCTGTGTGGTCGTTTCTTCCCGTGTCTTGTTGCCTGCAGCTCCATTATTGTTCTGCTACAAAGAATGGGCCCAGTCCTTACGCTATCTAGCGTGACCTCAACCACGAACTCAACCCCCACCACGACCAACCATGCGGATTACTATTTTAAAAACTGTACGGATGGTAGGGTTTAATGTTGCAAAAGATTTGCCTATATTTCAGCCCAAACATGCATTGGGATTGTATCCCAATGTATAATTAAAGAGTATTGCAGCATTTGTTGTGATGGAAAACACGCCGCGAACATCTTACAATTGTTGTTTTCAAGATTCAAAGCCGTAGATCCAGTAATTTTACACTAAATTCATCCACATAGCATAGATGAACCATGATGTCAGCTTACAGTTGAAATGACGGACCACAGTACTTCTTATGGAGCCCAAGAGCCTCTTTTATCACCTTATATGGTCAGACAGGAAGTAGTGGGGCTCGCCTAAGAGAACGACACGCTACATAATATGAGTGGTCAGAATCACACGATAGCGATAACAGGTGTGCACAGAGCAGTGTAAACTAGGTGCAGCTATTGTAATAATTTGCTTCTCTTCTGTAACGTATTAGTGGCTACCTGCAGATGAAACAAACAGGCTGCCGCTCCTGCTACCTGTGTTGCTGTTGGCGCCTGTGCTCTCTTCACCGCAGCGCTGAAATGACCGGTTAATGCTGGCAGACCTCCTCGACGGTGTCTCTATATTTGCGCCTGATACATCAGCAGGAGCTTCTTGCTCTTGCGTGAACGCTACCATTAAGCTATCTAGCTCGTCCAGACTCATGCCTCTGATTGTCTTTCGCATCGCCAGAGTCGGCGGCTCCCCTTGCTCCCACACAGGCAGGAACTCTTTATTTCCAACACTCTTTCGGCCCGCGATCCAATGCTCCACTGTTTCATTGCGGCCCGGCATTGGTAACCCTTGCTTTATACACGCCTTTATAAGCGCCGGCGTTTCCCAAGATGGACTACGTGCACGTTCTCGACCTGAGTGTCGATGTGCTTGCCAGAGTAGGTCCATGACCGTCCACGGCATTTTGTTTAACGGTAGCGTGACGTTGCTAGGATCCGCAAAGACCGCTGAGAACCACATCATCCGTCGGGACAACCCCTGCGTGCGGCTCGTTTTGCTCGAAGCAATTAACGCCTTGTCTGACGGGTAAGGCAATATCCAATGTGTCAGGCGAACCAGATAGAAGAACTCGTCAAGCCAAACCCTCGCCCTCTTGTGGCCGAGCTGGCCTTCTATAAACTCGAAGCTCTTTTGTAGGACGATGCGATAAGGCTTGCTTCCCCACCCTAAGCGCTCTTCGTCATCTTCCCAGAGGAAGAGAAACTTTAGTAACCCATCTACGGTGGTAAAGCGCATCTTGTTCCCTGTGACTAGATGAGGTGGGCTGACGACGCCGTCCACGAGGAACATGCGTTTCATGCCATGATAGCAGAAAGTCATGTTGCCGTCCTGCTTAAGCGCTGCCGGGGATAGCTGCGGGCGACTCTTGTGGGCTGCTAGCATCGTCTTCCACACGTCTGTGTCGAATTGCTCTAGATTGAGGGCGTGTAGGTACTCAAGCCACTTTTGGAGTAAACATGGGTGCTGCTGGACGTCGCACTGCCGGTACCAGCCTGTTGCCTGGTTGAACCGGACGAACACGTCTCGGAGATCTTTGACCGCTCTCCACCTCCGCTTGTACCCTGCATGCATCAACAGGTTCCCAACAAGCATATTATCGCCGTGTGGCGGTGCGAGCCGCCTGGTCGCCCAGTTGAATTTAGGTAGGAACCAGCCCAGGCCACTCCGTTCATGGTCTGCTGCATTCCAAGCCCCTCTTTGACCACAACATCCAGCCCGCGCGTCTGCTCCCAACGATCCTTGTACAGCAACGACTCTATGCGCAACGAGCTGCTGCCATAGCAGAACCGGAGTGCTCGCAGCGCGACTACCATGACGATTTTCTCTGGCAGCGAGTAAGTCCTAGCAGTGTGCGCGAGCGTATACTCGAACAAGAAACAGTACTTATTGATCTGCGCGTAGAGGAAGTCGAGCAGCTCCCTGGTAGGGATGATGTAGTATGGGAGCGGCGAGTGGACGTTGCCGATGCCGTTGTCGTCGTCGAGATCCCACTGCTGCCACAGCTCGCAGATCTCATCCATCATCGTGAGAGACACTCGATGCTCTTCCCGGATCCCGTACGACCGCCGCTGATTGTCTCGGAGGCTAGAGGCTGCACGCGCTTTGCTGTGCGTGTAGGACGTCATGACCTTCTTTTCGTTGAAGGTGGCGCCGCCGCCCTGCTGCTGCAACGAGCGGACGTAGCCAGGATCCAACGTCAGGTTCTCTATCGCTTGGTTGTCGAATACGTACACCTTGGACACGTCGAACGGCGATTTGATGGTGGCGTAGAACTGTGAGTACGCCAGCCCATCCAGGTTCTCCTGCCCGCGCGGCACAGTCGACAGCGTCTGGCCCATCGTGTCTCTCATGGTGGCCCAGGGGTAGGTGGTCACGCTAGGACTGCCTCTGGCCCGCTTGCCGTCTTCCAGCAGCTTTACCCGCGTGCGGGCGTAGGACTCTAGACAGCAACGCTTCCAAAGATAGGTCTCCGCCTCAAAGTTGTCTGGAACCGAGTCGTACGGGAAGGTGAAGTCCTCTGAGGACACTTCTTTAGCTATGTCGACGAAAGTGCGATCCTTGCTGCAGAACTGCGAGTCAGCGACTTCAGCCCATGCATCCTCCCAGTTCTTGCACGTAGACACCAAGTCTTCTCCAGCATCTGTCATGTAATCAAGCTTGGAGTTCTTTGCGTTCACAAAAAGCGAAGCGCCGTTAAAGCGACTTAAGCCTGGGTCTTCGGCGATTCGCTCGAGAATAGCGGTCCAAAGCCTATCGAGGTACCTTTGTGGCAGTCGGTACTGTAGGATCTGTTCTCGTGAGCTCTCCTTGATTTTGAGAGTCTCTTTCAACATTGCGGTCACGTTTAAGCTGATGTTGTCCTCAGAGGCAGGATAATACTTCATTCTGCTCGCTGGAAAGCCCAGGCCACCAAGTACAGGCAGCAGCACGGAATCTAGCCAGAGCTGCTGGTCTTGCTTGCTAAGGTAAGTGCTGTGCTTGTACTGGCTTCCGAGACGGAGCTCAGGGAAGAAGACAAACACCATCAGCGACCGGATGCTGCCTGCAACGGCGCCAAAGCAATAGTGAGGGATCTTGTGCAGTGGGAGGTTCTTTGCTGTTAGGTCGCCACGGTCATTGTACGCAGACACGGTGAGGCTGAAGTGTATGTCTGCGTCCAGGTTGAGGGAAGCATAGGCCCGTGGGTACCAGTCGATCCCCTTCCGCGCGAACGCCAGGCTGCTGGGGAAGCAGCAGATGCTGTCTATGTCAAATGTCACCTGAGCAGCGCGCCCCTTCTTGCTGCCGTGGTAGTGCTGCTCTAAACACAGGCTGCGGGGCAGCTTCTCGTTGGGGGTGCTAGCATCTCCAGGGTAAGCCGCTGGACTTGTGCCCTCAAACGCGGCCTTGAGATCCAGCCCTTCAGGCAGAGCACACCGTTCCATCAGCTTAGAATCGCTAAGGACGTTTGGGATAGGCCTTCCCCCGTTGTGCACGCCGCTGATTAGGCCTGTGATCTCTGCAAGACAGGAGCATAGAGAGTGCACATCAGGCCGCTCATGGTGCTTCTGGTGCTGTCTCTCCGCCTCTGTGTGTTCCTCGTGGGTGCAGCCTTGAAACTGTCGCAGCTGCTTCGCGAGCTTGTACGCGGTCCGCTCTGTGGGCGAAGTGGCAGGGCTGCCGGCTCTGGATGTTGACTCTGCTGGCGACGCGGCCGCTGGTGCTCCTCGCGCGGCGGGAGGTGTCTGCGCAGCCGGCTGGGGGGTGTTGTTGCTGTTGGAAGCCTGTGCTGGGTAAGGCGCGCTGCGATGGGAGGATGGCGGAGGCGGCGGAGGCGGCGGAGGCGGCGGAGGCGTGCCGTGGCTGCGGGTCTGGCGTCGGTCGCCTCTTCTGCCTGACCTGGCTGAAGAGACAGAGCTGCGCTGGCTGCGTGCTTCCGGGCTTTCTGTAGCCCCTATTGGACTGTTAGTTGCTTCTCTAAAGGTTGGTGTTGATGCTCGGCTGATACTACGAGTGTTCGCAGTAGGGGGTTCCTCCGCAACAATCGGCTCCTCAACAACAGGCACAGCAGACGAGCGCTGCAGGTTGCTGTTTCCTGCAGTCTGGTTTTGTCTTGCTGCACTCCTAGGCGATTCGCAGTCTAATTCTCCTGACCTTTGTACGTCCCCTGAGTGCTCTAGAATTTTATTCACGTTTACATGTGGCTGCGCAATATCAGTTTGCATCTCAAGTAGAATCTCTGCAGCCCTTGCATCTGTCTCGCTCATCTGTTGTTGAATACGCCTCTCGTACGCATTACACTCTGTTGCATGCTGTTCGTCGCTTGCCTTGGGTTGGCGGATGACTCTGGCGGCCTTGACATCGTCCTCCGCGACGTCATCCTCTGGCAGCGGTGCGAGACGGGATGGCGGACGAATTGCATCCTGTTCGTCCTCGTCTGGTTGGACAAGGGGATCTCGAGGGATAAGAATGTCGGCGCTGATGCGGAGACCGATGTCTGAGGGTGTGGCCAATGGAACACCTGGGAGTGCAGGTGCGTAGTGGACGAACTCAGAGCGAGTCTCAAGCATGAAACTACGGCTCTTCCTGCGCATATACTCTTCGTGGTTGTACTTCCGCTTCGCTGCAGCCTTAGCTTCAGCGGTGGAGTGCTTCTTTGGTCTCCCTCCTGGCATAATGTAGTCTATATAATACACCTTGTTGATAGAGAGACTTCAGAGGGAAGAGTGCGTAAGACAGTCAGGACACAACTGTTTTGGCATTAGCGCTGTCAGGACAAAACTCTTTTTGGGCTAGCGTCTCGCTAGCTACGTCTTCCCGAATTGGGACTTAGCAACACGACAACACCACCTTCTGACACAAACAACTCAACAAATACAACTTAGATCGCGATTCGAAGAAGTGGGTTTGATTCAGAATACGTATTTCTACACAAATAGACCTTAAACATATATTTTTTCATCTTGATGTTGTCCTAACCCTGGCCCCAAAACCGCTCTTCCAAAAAAAAAAAAAAAAAAACAACGTTGCACGGTGTTTCTGCGTAAACGCAACATAGCACTCTAAATCTGAGTATATTAATTGAATCCGCAGGCATAGTTTTGGCTTTGGCAGCTTTATGCGTCAAGTTGCCGCTCACTGTAACCTTAACTGATTTCTTTAAGGTTTTGAAATCAGTAATGCCTCTGTTGTTCAGGACGCTTGGCCTCTAGGAAATTCGCAAGACCATTACTGTTCATCCTCTTGAAGTTAGGGCTGATCCCAATTAGGGCCCTGGGATAGGCTTTCAAGCAAGGCCAATTTTTCGAAGTCAGGTTCGCTCACCCCAAGCGATACTACGGGAAACTTAGCGTGTTCAGCTTCCACAATATTGAGAGCCATATCGAACAGATGTTGCTGGGCAACTGTCAAGCCCTATTGAATCGGAGGAGTGAACCCTATTACAAATCCCACGATGATGGTGCCTCTTGTCAGGATACACTCGCAGCCGTTTATGAATTTGTCTACACAACCTGGGAAGCTGCTGGGTACACTGTTCATTACGAAGATTGCCGGATGGGCGAGAAAGGTACGGTTCTAGTTCTTTGGCGAGTAACAAAGTCAGTAAAGCGGCTTGCGGACGAGTGTGATCAGGAAGCGAAACGGATGAAAAAACGTTAGGGCTGTACCTTCGCGCGACAAGGTAGCTAGGATGTAATGTCTGTATAAGGCAATTGTTTGATGGGGTTGGAGAGGCGTTGACCTACTTTCTATAAGATGTTTTGTCGTTAAAATTGTTAGGGCTGTCGAAGAGTTCTACTCGGAGGTACGGCCCGCAAAGGTACAAGGTGCTCAATTGTCTCGAACACGAGACCAATATCCAGCGTCTCGACTCCCCACAAGGCTTGAAGGGCGAAACAAGGCCGAAGTCGCGGAAAATCGACCGAGTCGTGCCCTAATCGTGAAGGCCCCGTGGATGTAGGTAGGGGTAAATGGAGCCGAAGTGTATATCCACTGGAAATGCGTAGAGTCGCGTGGAGGTAGGTGATTGCATTCACCAAATGAAAACTGTCTCCGGCAACCACATCCCTCCTACCCAACGGACATTCCATAAGTGCCAGACATATCTTCACACACACCATCACTACTAGCTGTAATCGTACCGCGAAACAGAGTTCATGCAGTGGGCCAAGATCACATCTTTTGTCTTATACCACAGCAGAGTCGATTTCTGGCTATCTGTACCATTTCACCTGTTCTGTTTCCCTAAGTACTTCACCCTGGCCATCACTAATCCTCAATAAGCACGCACAGGTGGCCTGTCCCATCAAATGAAACTCAACCGGACGAACATACTAGCTATTTCCTCGTCAAGACTGATCTGCCCGTGCTCACCGTACATTGGAGAATAGAAAGAGCAGCCACCCTGACTACAGACGTAATGGAGTCCCCGTGGTACACGCCTCGCCGGTCCGGAAATTTGCCTACGACTTGGTACACCGCAAGAACACAGAGGGTTGCTCGGATCGAGTCCGCGGCTATCCGCGAAGCAAAGGAACTTTGTGCAGGTGGGACATTTGTAATATGGACGACCTGCATTTCCAGTTCGGTTGTTGCCTCTCGTGAACATCAGTATGCTATGAGAATCGCATTTTCGACATCGTAACGGATACTCAGGAGTACTCGTTGTGATTATGGGGATGGTCCGTTCAGAATTTCTCAGCACTGCTCCATATTAGCTGCAATTGTAATGGACTCACCACCATAATCGAAGCACAATGACCCTTGTATTTTGATGTGGATTGATCGATGGATCCTGAGGGTACAATGAAATGGAGGAGTTTGAATCCCGATTCTTTGGTTGTGTCGTTGAGACTTCATATTGTGTGCGACTACAGCTCTTTATAGTTGTCGAATTTAACCAGACTGCAACTGGCGTCTGGAATTAGGCAACGATGATATAGAGACAAAACGGGCTTTTCCTAGGCTTTGGGTCTCGAATCTGGTTCCGTTTTCGTCTCGCCAAGAAGCGGGTAGTGACTCTAGTTCGCATGCGGAAAGCAACAACACTACGGTGGGTAGCTCTATATATGACTAGAATCTTGGAATCTCTCGCAATGACACAATATGAGCTAATGGCCGGTGATGTCAGCCTAGCGATTGGTATTGTACACGAAAATGCTTGCTCTTCGCGATCTACGCGTGCTAACCATGGTAGTCCGTATTGAGTTACGGCTACATGCTGCCGCCCTTACTTCCCTTGCTGCGCAACGCCAATCATGGAATCGTGCCTTCAGGCAAGTCATATTATCGGTAGAGCGCGCACTTCTTCCTAGCTCGCCAAGCAAACAAAGCCTCTGCTGATTGCAGTGCAAAGTCTGCCTGCAGGTTGTACCACGGCACTCTTCGAGAGGCCCTAGCCACTGTCCCAAAGCTTGCATCTGGCATCCCTATCTACCCATCATGGTCTTGTTAGCTCCAGGAATGCTGCCGTTGATCAAGATGCGGGGTACTCATATATCGTGCGCACCTTTGCCTCCTTGAGTAACTATTGGTTCTGCCTGTGATAGAGTCCCTCCCTTCTGCATTCGCTTTTTTTTTTTAATTTTTGCGCTCTTTACGCTCAGAAGCATCGTCGTTGGCTGCACCAAGGCCAGCCATTCTGGTGGATATTCAGTAGGCGACACTGATGGCGGCGCGACGGACGGAGCATTAGGTCATAAGATATCCGGCAAGGACGCCTCGACTGCGAGTGGAAGCGGGAGGGTTACAGGATTTGCAGACGCATACAGAGGGTAGCTGGTGTGGATGAATGGCTTCACGCAGTTCAGGGGCCCATCACACCTTTTTGCACCCTTCCCTCGACAGTTCCACGGCGGTGTTACGCATCTGGTTCCCCCGCGATATACCACTAATGACATCAGCGTAAGATTAGCTACTTGTTGCACAAAGAGGGGATTTTCACGCTCGTGCTACGTTATCCTAGGGGTGATTGTGGTACAACAGGCACTGTAAGTAGGAATGCAGCAGCACCCCAGTCAGCCTTGTGGCGGTCCCAAAACTTGAGTTTTGGTCGAGATGTGCGGATATCGCAGCTCTTTGAGACCGGATTTGATTCACAGACATGCTGCAGGAAGTATACAAACACAACGTGGATCACTAGCACTGCTAATACATGAGCTTACTCGCACAGCGAAGAGGTCCACGCACTCCGATGAGATACGCACCCGCAATAAGGCGACGTCAGGGCTTCGAAATCCCGAAAACTTGCTGAACCCGCAGCCCGGCGCTTGCGCCAATAGCCATGTCTTATATGAAACTCGTACGTTGGCAGCAGTCCAACCCTTGTTCGTTGAGGATATCGACGCCCAGTAGAAGAGACACAAGATCAGTACTATTCGGCACGGCAAGCGATGAAACAGCAGGACCTCCGCTGGGACGACTCCTCGAACACCTGTACGGTACGACTAGAGTATTTTCTTACGCTACATATACCCCGCGTACGGCTTATTTTACACCGCAAACTTCAGAGCGACTATGATTGGTCAAAGCAGGTCTCGAGGCATGTGAAAGGAGAATGGAACGTGGGTACAAGAATATGGACTGGGGAACTCTGATTCTTTAAGATGATAGGTTCCACCGGTCATCATCTTCCACTCCAACCTGCGGTACCCAACAGTTTTCATATCCGAGTGACGCCTGATGGTATCAGACTTGTCAATATCTTTGGACGATGTCTCCTAACAATACCAGGCGCAAGCAGGTACTCGATCTGTGAGTCAATCAACAAGTGGTGTGAACTTCAAAGTTCAAACACAAAACTCATACCTCGCTAGTCTTTATGGTCCGGCGATGCAGGTTACCGTCAAGTCAGAATCTGGCGAGGAGAAGTCATGGACAACACCCCTAGCGCTCCTAATTCACCATAGCGGATATTTCCTGCGGCTTCGCAATTTCCAGGAAGGTGAAAAGGCCGCAGTGGTGCTACTAGATTTCGAACCGGACGTTTTCCGATTTTTTGTCGAATTCATGTACTATGGGCGCTACATTCTTGTGGACGACCTGAATCACCAAAACAGAGTCCGCGACAGTGCAAAAGCCTGGGTCATTGGCGATTACCTTGATGCGACGGAGTTCAAGAACTTTGCCATGCAGAACCTCCATGACATCTATTTTCCATTGGGGAATGCAAGACCGAAGGTCGGCATTGGTGCAGACGTAATCAATCACTGCTGCAGGAATACGACCACTGGATCTCCACTCCATAACCTTTATTTGAAATTCACCATCCGATGGTTTCACGATGGGGACCTGATTGACTACACCTCTAAGTCCCGCGCGGAATGGGATGCCCTGTGGGAAGAACACCCGGCCTTCCGTAACAGTCTACTCTATTATCTCAACCAAAGTGAAGCTGACCGGGCGGGGTTCATGGTCAATTTGGACGAATTTATGGAAGGGCTTACAATCAAGGATGAGCCGAGCAATCCTGATGTACAATGTGTCGAAAGCACTACGTCCGTGTGAACTCAAAAAAAAAAAAAGGTTTCAGCTCAATTAAAATTCGTTCTCAAGTTTTACCGCATCATGCACTAACAAATTTGAGAGCGTAAAAACGCAGTATATACTTTGACAATCTGTTGCGTTGTGATATAGTTAGTCTTGCCGTCTGCTTTGCTTCAGGGTGACAACAAAACGTTCCTGGCATGCGGCCCGAATCACGGCTCTTGTCTTTTATCTGAACGTCATAGTACGAAAGACGATAAACAAGACTGCGTTGAACACTTTCGTACAGTCTTCAATCTCATCCTTGAACTCTTCTGTCAAGATCAAGTACAGCAGCTTGAAAGCAGCATCTCGTGCTTTCGATTTATTGCCCTTAATAGCTAAGTAGCGTTTGTACTCAAGTTCGTATTCGGTCTTGCAAGCTTTAAGATTGGTAAATATCTCACCAACATGTTGCTCTCCGAGATCATCGATGCCCAGAAAATCGTACGTTTCACATAGTACATGGTGCTGAGAAAGATCGAGAGGAAGTGCTCTGAAACACTGGCGATAGCCTGACTGAATTCCCTTGAGAGCTGCATCAATCAGAGGAATGGGGCCGTGGACTAGTTCCGCCACTTGTGGCTGAGCTTTGCCCTGGAAGTCGACGAAGGACGAGAAATATGGTATCTGAGAAATATCGATATTGTAGTTCACGCCTCCAATTGTGATCAAGGTATGTTGTATGGTGCTATTTGTTGCTCTATGACATTGCTACTACATGAGTATGTCTGCCTCGTAGGGTCCTACACGTCCGAAATGCTCTGACCTGGTGCGCGGTTCTAGCGACTGGTAAAGCGGTGTCTTCGCTCATGCTACTTGATGGATGACTAAACAGCAAGGCAAACAAAGGTATCTACAGCGAATGAAATGTCGTTTATTGTCTGAGTATTTCGCACGACACGTCGTTGTACCTGATACGACAGCTCAGGATTGGAGGACGTGACACATACCCCGCACTACTCGTAGTGTCACACAGTTGTGAAACAGTGACGAGAAGTCATATCGTGTCAGTCTTTCTATTCTGGTGGTCATGAGGTCAGAAGCTATCAATAATATTTAACGTTGTTCTATGGGTTGAAAATTTAACCGTGGTACGTTTTGCCGCTGTGTGATGCAGATCACAAGGAGCTCTAGGCTTGCAACAGGAGTAACGTCTTTGTACGCCTGATACGACGATTCGTACTTGAATCAGACCAATCCCTACCCTGTTTATAGGCCAATCAGGAGCAAGCTCGCTTCTCGCCCTGCCTGCCTGCCTGCCTGCCTGCCTGCCTGCCTGCCTGCCTGCCTGCCTCGCCTCGTCTCGCCTTCCCTCACATAAATTTTACCAGGCCCTCTATTGATAATGAAAGTGTCGACTCACAAAATCATGAGCACGCAAAGACGCGATGCACAGTATGTCGGAATAGACGCGTCTATTCTTGCAGCAGCCCAGCCTCCTCACTTCTCTGTGGATGCCTTCCTAGCAACATAATGCTAAAATACACCAACTCAGCCCAACAAGAATATATCAGCAACTATTCACAGATAGGGAGCGGCCTCATTGATTGGAACAAACATACCGAAGAGAAGAAAACAATACCGAAATACAGGATGCATGTGATATATGGCGTTGTGAACGCATCTTACCTCCTGTATCTGTCGTACAACTTAACGCGTGGTTGACATTCATGATGGCTGGTTGTTATCTCGGAACGTCTCCGAACCTGGTTGCTTTGAGTCTCGCGGCTACAAAAGTCACCGCAACCGCCAACACGAAAACCTAACATCATTACCATAAGCTGTGCGTATGAAAACTGGCTGGGACGTGCAACTTGACGTGTCGGTTCAAACACTCAAATTTGAAGTAAATCGAGCTGCGGGAACCTAACGAAACCGGCTTCTGAATCTAACGACATGGAGCCTATGTACCTGAAATCACGCCGGGACCTGGATATCTGATCCCTAGCAAAGAAACCCCATAATGAAATGGAGGACTGAGTGCATATGGCCATATATCTTATGCTCTGGAAGACTCCTTCCGATTGTCTCATCGAGGGGAGCGAGCAATGAGGCTGTTCAGGACACTCCAAACACTCACGCCAAGCTGCCAGTTTTCCCGAACCCTGTCTCAAGCCCCTCAGCGCCTAGATCCTGCGGTTCTTTCTCCGGTCCCGGTTCTCTCCTGTGAAGACGAGCCCAATAACGACGATGGCAACAACAGAGGAGGAGCGTGATAAGTGGAGGCTCGAGTATTCAGCGCTTCAACCCACCCATAGCCTCCCTGAACGTGTCCAGCCCCCTTTCCAACATGGTCTTCCGAGACTCCAAATGAGAACGCTGCTGCGTGGTCTCGGGCGGTTCAGCGGCAACAAACCCGATCTCAGTATCTGTCATCTGTGTCACGACCAGAGGCGAGAGGATGATGTCAGGGAGAGGTTCGACCAGATGGCGCTCAATGATAGCCTTGGCGACGGCGTTGACGAAGTACTTGATTTCATCTTTGTAAAATGCACGCTCGATGTCGAGAGCTTCCTGGCTTGAGAAGACGTCCATGTCAAGCTCGATGGCTTTCTCCATCGCCTCTGTGAGCTTGTCAGGATCGATGTGTGTACATACACTTCTAGAGGCGTCGAGTGTTCTTATCTCCGAGGCGCCTGCCGCTTTCTTTGCGATCTGCTGATGCTTGCGCTGACGCATCTTTTGTATGGTAGTGGTGAAGTAGTGGTTGTAAGTGGTTGGATGGCGATTTTTGTCCTTGAGAACTTTCGCCAGTTCTTCCTTCGCGCTACTCAAAGCCTTACTCAAAGCGCTATCCACGTTAAGGGCAGCAATTCGGCTTCTGAACTCAGATGGAGCGTTGTCTTCAAGTACTGTGTCGACAAACTCCTTGCAAGCACTAGCAACAGTGTCGATGTGCTGGGAAGCGATATGCTGCCATGGTTGAGATTGCTCCCAGAAAAGCTGCGATATCAGCATAGGCTGAAAGGTTCCTGGAAGTTCGTGGCCGCGGGAGCGCTCCAGTGTTTTCTTGACCCATTCCACAGCCTCTTCGCGTGTGAGCATCTTGGGCTTGGGACGAAAGACCACTTCCGGATGATCTTCGAAACTATCGAGCTCTCCCTGCGCCTTTGCATCCTCTTCAGCTTCTCGCTCTTCATCGCCGGGTCCAGCTCCAAATGCGTACCTATGACCTCTTAGGCGCATATCTTCGGCGAATTCGATATTGAGGTGTTGAATCACTGCTCGGAATCGACGGATGTTCTCAGATGAATCAACAGCAGCGTCCATATTGACTGGTCCGAAGAACGACGCTTCGTAATAGCCCATGATAGCAGACTTGAGAATATCATTGACACGCATGCTAACTTTCATTAGGGCCATACGTTGCTCGTTGGTGGTGTTGCGTCTGTCGCCTAGTTTTTGTATCTCCGTAAGAGTACCCTGCAGTTTGCCCACCATTTCTTCCTTCAATGAAGGAAGCTCTTTGATCAGATGGTTAAGCAGCACTTTACTAAGGCGCTCACGCAAAGAGTCAATGCCGACACATTCTCGAGGCAGATCCGCGTAATGGCCCTTACTAAAAAATAGATTCTCGTCCGCGTTGCGCTGCTCGAAGGTGAAGTTCATCTGACTGTCACCGCGATTTTTGAGCATGTGCCAGCCGCGTTCCAGGTAGATGTCTTTGTTCTGAGCTAGCTCGATCCAGGCTAGCTCGTTCTCTGTGCCTTCACGGAGAAAGTCTGGCTTCGTGATGATGCCGATGGTACGGCGACCTTGCTCATCAATCTTGCGGCAGTGATCTAGGATGATTTGATTAGCGTAATCGTTTTTCGCGCTGACCACTGCCAAAATTATGGTACGCGGGTTTTTCATGTACTCCTTTACAAGGTTCAAAATCAGCTCTTTATCAGTCTCCGTCTGCGCTTTGTTGGTTGCATGGATAAGACCAGGAAGGTCAACAAGGGTTCTTTCCTTTGTCAGCATACTGTTCGCTAAAACTTTAAGCAGCTTACAGTTGAGGTCTAGCTGGTCCAGTAATCTCCACCGATAGCACATCACGAGAGAATGCTCTAGAGTTGATCCCGCCAACAACTCCTAGGCCCATCGCCTGTGTCGCTTCTTCAATTACATCTGGAAGCTGACTGAAATCGTTGATGGACTTGTTGAAAGACTTGAGCTTTGCTTGCTCCGACTTTGGTCGAAGCTTGTCTGGAGTGATTGTGATCGTGCTAGTAGACGATGTTGAGCGACGAAGGATAATCTCGATCCGTTAGCATGATAATTGTTGCAAGGATCAGATCACCCACTTCAGTCGCGAACCTCGTGCACAGATTCTCCTTGCGAGGAAAAGGAATCTCGGTGATGGCCTCGAGCACAGAACTTTTGCCCGATGACTGGTCGCCACAAACTACGAGCTGGGGCAATTCAACGATACCACTGAGTCCTGTACGTCGCAACTTAACTACGATGTCCATAACCTTCCGTTGGTCTGCAGACTGCAAGGCCTTGAGAGAACTCGTTGTGATGGAATCGGGGTCAATCGCCATTGGTGTGATCGGCGTTACGATACCCTCGAACTCGGAGTCGCTATGCATGTCGGTGGCCATACTGGTAGGAAGGGCTGTTTTACAGTCGAAACGAACGACTACAGAGAGGTCGAAAGGCCGAAAACAAGGGCTAGGAAGAAGATGTGAGACAAGTAGTCGTTCTGTTCAGAAAGGGAACAACGTTAAATAGCAAATTATAAAATCGGTTGTGGCGTGCTCGAATTAGAAACAGTATGGCCTATGATCAAGCAAGGAAAGAGACATGTCAGACGTGAAACAGGGATGATCACTTATGGCGGGCTGGCGGACGGACGCTCCAGATGTATGCCTTTTCGTAGACAGCGACTGCCCAAGTTGGACAGCCGACGCTCACACACTTTGCCATCCCCACAAGAGAAGGGAATTAACTGAGACTTGCGACAACGTGATATGGCCTGCTACAAAGGGCACCTTGCTCCCATACAAGGTATTTTCCAAGCGGCCAAGATAGTATTGGTACACACATCAAAATGGCTACCAGCATTCCATGTGATTTGTGTTGTGCAGATCAAACGCCGTACCGCCCATTGATGTAACAGCACTACTTTGTCGATCAGCCAATCAGTGCAGTCATCTTCTGTTACCGCAATCGACTTTCCGGTGAAACCGCACCACTGGTAGTGAAACGACAGATGTCATCATCTCTTCTTCGCATCTCTTCCATTTTGGGTTACAAATTTCCTAACATGAGGGCGGTGCTAGGAGCAAAGCGGAGCATAGCATAGATAGAAGATATGAGCAGGGACCACGCGTGCTGCATGCCCTATTTTTACTTATCACAAGAACATCAGTATTAGCAACACGATTGCAAGACGCTTCCTGCAGAAAATTTGAGCAGAGACTACGAATTTGAACAAGACAATGTCTTTTTTAATTAGTTCGTCAATCTACGAAGAAGCTCGTTTATGTTGTGCCGCGGCCTGTTGGGTACACCTTCAATTAAACCCCCCCTCCTCCCTTTCGCACCTCTCTGTTAGTGACTTCGTGTTCACTGTAGCGTACGTAGGACATATATTGGGTAATTCATGGCTTTCGTGTATCCAATGCGCAAAAAAAGTACAATCGAAGAAAATGTTTGATAGCTCAGCAGGCACCAGCTTCTTTGTAAGATGTTTAGTAAGTGGTACGTAGGCAAAATCAACCGCCTTTTGCTCTAACGTTAAGGTTGAAGGACTTGCAGTTGGGTTCGGGAGAGTGCCAGCCCTGGATCTCCACCGCTACAAACACCCTCTGAAGATACCGTCTCGATGTGATCCTACTTGCCACCAGCACCCGTTTGGCTCGCATTCCTATCGCCAGCACTCTGAGCTCGCGCGGCGAAACTACCGGACGACATATCCTTCCCGCCAAGAGCCTTAACTCCGGATCAGTATCAAGGCTCAGTCGAGCATTATATGTGCGAAACTGACCTGAGAAGACTGAATTCTGGAGGCATCGGACGTTGTCATAGTAGAGGACTTGGCTCCGCCATTGTTGGAAGCGCCGCCGGTCTTGGAGTTTGAGGAAGGCATTGTGAAGTATGGTCGTGATTCAGGTTGTAAGGGTTTCGGAGTTCTGTGGTGTACAGTTTTTGATGAAATCATGGTGGGTTTTATACATCTTGGGTTAGTAATAGAAGCGAATGCTGTGCGCCTAGCAAGACCCCCCCGTACTTCACGTTGATACGCTCGCCAATTGGCCCAGCGATCATTCACTTGCGTGCATTAGTGTTCGATACAGCCCCAAGTGATTTAACTAGCCATTCCGCGTTCGCGTGGCGTGTGCCGGAGTGAACCTTCAAGAACATGAAAACCGATGTCATTCAAAAAATTGAGCTCTGGGAGGTCCGTGAGACCACTGCTGTTAGCAACTGAGGAAGAGCTATGGGTTGGGTTGATCACGCAGTCCGGCCCTCCGTCAGTCCCCCAATCACCAATAGATTCTCATCGCCTATCAGGTGCAGACGATTTTTCGGTAAAGCTGCACTGTCGGTAGAATATCGTAAGCGAGCGTCACTGCACAAAGTTTCACAACATGTTGTTCACTATGGCTTCACAGGTCTGGAACTTTTCGCAGATTGTGTGCTGTCGTACCAAAACTGCGGTCTCACGTAGCACAGTAGGGACACCGATGAAGCCCTGTTTTTCCAGAATTTCAGTACAACTAACGAGGTACTTTAACTGAGAGAGATAATCTTCAGATTGCATGATGGGTGCCATTGCTGTGATGGATAGCAAATAAGTAAGATGGACATAGTACATTCTGGAGCACAGTAAGCTAGAGCCAGTTCAGTGTGGCTTGTCGCCAAGGCCACTCTGATATCTAGAGAATTCAGGCAGGTGAGTTTCCGGTGAACCCCGCCCGCCGGTAAGGCAGGGTGCAGCTCAATCGTGGCTTAGGCCAAAATCTTAAAAATCATCTGACATGGCTTCTAACGTCATTCTTGATCAGAGCAACGTGTCTGATGAGTTTCGCTTCGCTCAACATGCTGCTGTGTCACGACAGCCGGATACTCCAAGTGCGGGGCCAGCCGCCACTTGCCGCTAGCGCACGCTTACGGTCAGCCTTGCGTGTCAGCATGATACCATTTTTCCACTAACGTTAAAGTATTCATGGGGAACCACAACAACAACCTAAATACGCTGTAACGCGCCACACGCGATGACCATCAGTAGCGGGCGCAGGCTGTGATGCGATAGTTGAGTGCTGACTAGGTAGCTGATTAGAGACTGTCGTCACTGAACAACTGACATCCCCCGCACTACCCGATGCGTTATGGACCAAGGCCATGCGGGGTTGAAGCGTGTGAGAGTGCTGTGTGCAAAATTATACGTAGAGTGATGGACGCAGCAGCTCGCGAAGATCGCTCGTCGATTGCGCACTAGCGCCTAAGGCCACCTGTCATCAAGCAGCTCGATATAGCTTAGCGTAGCTTCGCTTTGAGAGCGTCAGCATTTTCACTTTTACATCCTGAACACATGCACGATGTTGATTTCAGCAGCAAGTTAAAGAAACAGCACGCGCAAGCGTAAGCATAAGCATTGTAGGTGAAAATTCGATGTCTGACGAAATCATACAATCATGATTCTCTGTCAACGCCTCGCCACTCGTTCTTACGCTTACTTGCCTGCTTCGGATTGGCATTCCACACCCTTGGTTTTACACACTTTTGGTATTCCACCATAGAGTGAGTAGTGGAGACGCATATGCAGACGCGACGAATCGCCTGACGTGCCACCGACGTGGGTGCCTAACAGACATGTGTCGTAAGCATAATTGCTCCCTCAAGCTCTTTCCCGCCTATATCCTAGCGAACATCTAGATTATATCTACAATGAATGCGGAGCCTCAGAGCATTAGTCCTTACAGCCATTGGTTGATGACACTTGAGTTCCAACCAAGTGCGCTTTTCTATGACTACAGTTGCAGCAGCTTTCAGACGCCCTAGCTTGTGGTGTGTTACGTGTGTTTTGGGTTCTGCAGCTGATCGTCTGTGTAATCCAATCGTATAGTTATCCGATCAGAGAAACAGTGCGCCTTCTTCAAAGACTGCTGAGTCGACTCATCACACCACTGGGGCCAATATCGGGCTTTCTGTGTCGAGATTGTACAGTAGGCACGGATGGATATCGAATATATGAGAAGGTCAGGGGATACGTCGTTTCTCTTCGTCATAGTCGTGCGTTACGCCAACTTGCGCGCGACAGGAAATGCATAAAGGCATCAGAAGAAGCGGCCTGGTTCTGCATATCTGTGTGTGCCCCCGTGTACACCAATTCTAACCAGGTCATGACCAAAGTGCACCTCCTCACCGTAAAATACGCCCACAATCCTCGTGACAGTGGTGCCTGTTCTCGTGTAAAGCAGTGACCATTATGACTAGCCAGGCTATCAATGACGAGAGGGTCACTAGCGACTGTTGAAGGAATTCCATCTGGCGCCCGGCGACAGTAAGCAAATAGCATACATTAAGCTTACTGAATTCTACGAAAACCATGTCTTCCTAATCTCTGATGACGGTGGTGAAGCCAGGAGAGACAAGCCGGGTTTCTGACGCTTTTGCTCTCTTAAGTCACCCTTGTTCTTATTCCTTCTCATTAGATTGCTATCACGCTACCTTTGGTGCCTTCCATTCTTATCTTGCGTAGTCGATCCCGGTACTAATGTCCACACACATCTCATTCATCTAGCGTGATCGACCGGAGCGGTAGTGTAATGTGCCATCGAATCATCTCTCGTCGCTTTATCATATCTAGGCGACCAGACACTACTGTTTTTGGTCAAGAATGCGTGCTCCAAGTGCCGAACTTCCCACTGCTTATGTCATCGGGGCTCCGCCTTCCAATTATAAATTTTACTCGACTCGCGGCGACATCGCAACAAAAGCGACTGCCGCAGAGGTGATGGTCCAGACTGCCGTCAGAAGCTCAAGCTTAGGGGGACAATACCTTGACGTGGTCAGTTTGTTTGATAGTGACAATGAGCACACGCAGCAGTACGTACTCTTCCGAGCTGAGGTCGATTAGTCCGGCCCAAAACATCCACTGAGCGATCCAAAGAAGAAACATGCTAGTGACTGCGGTCAGAGTCAATCTTACGATTGCTCTTTCAGTTTGGAGAATGCGGTTGTAGCGATCTTTGGTGAGGATTGTTCCATAGACAATATGAGGATGACGATCGCCATGTGCCAAAGGTCGTTCTTCAGGATCGCAATCCCTGTCTAACCAATAGCGCGCCAATTTTTCCTCGAGCCCAGTCCATTGACGGTCGAACGAAGCCATGAGGTCTCTCGCGGTGGTCGGCGCTGACGGTCCGCTCGCTTGTGATCCAGGCTGAGCAGCGAATCTATGTGCAGCTTGCAGGAGGAGAACTGACGTCACAACAATGACAACGAGCCACATCGCTGCTCCAGCGTACATGTACTGTGCTGCTGGCGTTCCCTCAAGTCTCGCCATACCTTTGCCGTAAAAGTCGTGTTGTCTACCGTAATTAATGGTTTGAATCATTGAAAGGGCCGATAGAGCCTGCAAAGTCCCATAGATTTCGAAAATGTACTCATGTTGCGGACTTTTAGCCCGTCAGTCGGTCTTCGAAGTGAAGTACGCTGTTGTAGAGGCGGACAGCCAACGGGAAAGGAAAAAGCAATTAAAAACATTAAAATAATAGAAGAGAGGCTAGGGAGAGGAGAAGCCATAGGTGCAAGACATAAGGAGTAATCGTGTTGGCAGGTGACAGGCGCGTGCATGGCCGTTTTTCGGAGATGTGACAAAGGTAGATTGGGAAGTTTGATCAAAGTTCCAGCAAGCATTAGCCCAGTAGAGAGGCTTGGTAGAGAGCACCCCGATACGCTCGCCAATTCCAGTCCGCTTGGGTCGGTGCTATGGAGTTAGGGGCAGTTAACGGATGCCGAGATCCTTAAGACACAGGTTGTTGAAGCAAGGAAGAGTGTGCCTGGAGAGCACCATCCCGACACAATCACCGCAAGTTTCAACCTCGCGTTCACGCTCTGGTTGCAAGACCGCCATACTATAGGATAGTTGGAGGTTCTGCTGACGTCTCATATATGTCTGTCTATCAAGTCGCGAAACATTGTCCACATGGACCTTGCAGCGCTACGACATTACGACTCATAGAACTCCAATAGGATTTGGTACACTTCGGAATCACAACACATTATCTGATACACAGAGTACTAGCCAGCACCGCAAATGTAACAGTACGAATGAGCAAAAGAAAGCTGAGGGCGCAGCCAACGTGCGTATTGATCTATGCCTCAGTCCATCGGGAATCATTGCAGCATGTCCACATATCGTGTAAGGCTTCTCTCACTGTTCAGGCCTTAACGATTACATGCAAAATTTGCGGGCAGAAAGAACCCAGGACTTAATGGTACTCAGAAGCCAATCGCCCCGTGATACTAACAAGGCTAAAAGTGTGCAATCGACAGTCTTGAACTAGCTTGCGTTCCTACTGTCGAGAACTGCTGTTTGAAAGTTTATCTGTTTCTGTGACCAAAGTCGTCCGTAGGGACCAGCAACGTGCATTCCTGAGCTTGTTAGATTGGCTACAGTAAGCGTGTGGATGCTGAAGCACATGCAAAGAGCGTCTACAAGGTAGGATAGCAACCTCGTCCGCGAAACGCACTTAGACAGATGCAACACCTCGCGCCACGGAAAAGAGATCTTTCCCTGTAGTCTATCACAGAGCGACGGTGCATAGAGCCTTAGGTCAATAGTAGAATCTGGAATCGTTGGGACGCGAAGCCAAACGCCAGAACGTTCCGTTGATGAATTCGCCGCTCCAAGTGACATTATGAATACAGTGTCCGGGCTGAGTCCTTCGTAGGTGACCTTAGCCTCTATGCCCCTCATCTGTATCGTTTCCTCGAACGTGTTGTACGTACTTGCCGCACCGAATAACGAGAAGTTGAGTAGTCTGTCCCGGATCGCAGTGGCCTTGACGATCACAGGGCAGTATCCAACGAGGTATATCTGGAGTTTCCGACTATGACCATATTTGCGGATGTAGTGTTGCGGGCATTGCAGGCGTTGACGGAGGGCCATAACGTCGTGACCAAAAAGAAGCAATCCCATCCCATGTGCTTCGAGCGCTCGTAATTCGGCCACATTGAAAACCAAGTCGCGAATGGGGTTGAGGTAAAGCCTTTTCTCTCGGGAATCAAGGAAACGTCCAAATACCATGTCCAATTTGGCTACATCATATGCTGAGAGCCTTTTCAGTAGCTGTGTCCGCACAGCGTAAGGTACGACGAGGTCAAATAGCGGCATAGCCTAGACGAGTTGTGTCTGGAAGAACCGGAGACTCTTCTCATCTATGAAGTCTCACATTACGCTTAGCTATGCTTAGAAGACTGCAGGTGATTAGGTCAGCCAAGGTTATGAGACTTATGCTGTGCTGACGCTGGCGCTGACGAGCAGCATCGACTTTCACCGCACAAATCGGGAAGCAACGCATTTTGACCTTCACTCTGGTGTGTTCCCTGACGAGCAGTCAATATGCTCAATAGTAGAGATGCACAGTCCGCCGGATGGTTGGATATGACTTAGGTGGCGGCTTCTCGACAATCACCCCGCAAGTGACGTAGTCTAAAGCAATCGGCTCATGTTCCTGTAGGATTTAGACAGCAGGCTCTGCAAGATGGCAACTGACATTCTATACATTTTGGTTAGCGATAGTCGCTGGGGTCGACAGAATCCAAGTTGCAGCCATTTCTACGCTTTGAACACAACGATTCACAAAAAGCAGAAACAGTTTTTTCTTAAGGAGCGTATGTGCGTCCTGCTGTTAGTAGTATATAATAGAGTTAGTGAGACACGCTAGACCTAAAGCACGGAAATTAAGGGGTACCGCTACGCTAGACTACAACGGGAGAGAATCAGCATCCAGTTCACGTTGCATGCACGCAATTTTGGGGCGGGGTGTGCGATTGCCTAATTGAGATGTTCGAGAGGCTGAATCGCCTGAGCATCATGTACTAGGCTCCAAAATCCATCGACGATGAGTATGTGATGCTTTCCAGCAAGCACTAATATCGAGTGGAAATTTGCCTCGTTTGTACTGTCGTCAATGATGGTCTCATCCTCGTGCCCCCAAGCACACGTTAAGGCATAGAACTGTGCTTCTACTTGATCAGGTTGAGCAGCTCGCATGGTGATGCGAGCTGATGACGTCTCATGTGATGATTTCTCGATACGCAGGAGGCAAAACTCGCCGGACTTTGTATCCAGGCGCCGGTGCTTGTAGTGTGGCATTTGAAGGTTGTAACAGGAAGGAAACTAACATGTCAGAAGGCTGACAGGCTGTCGAGGTCAGGGTATGCGAGGTTTTAGCCCGGTACAGTTGCGTCACGTAGCTGTGCCAAACTGCACGCGCACCTAGCTGCGATTGTTGATACACATCCAGAGCTGCAACTCAAAGCAGGCGCAACGACGTGAGAAAGCGATCCACAACAGTAGCCATATCTTCATCAGCGTCGCGCGCCTACTACAAGCATTTCATTCTACTGAAGTGCAGCCCAGCAGTCACCGGGCTCATCCACAAGCTCGGCATGTTCCCATGACTCTCCTGCCATAGATTCGGTAATCAATTCGACAGTGCTCTTTGGTCGAACAATGGAACGAGATAGCAAAAAGGCACTGATGTAGGAGCTACTCGTACTAATCTATTGTTTTTCCAAGTAAGAATCCAGGGACTTTGCAGCTTTCAATGCTTCCTCATCAACTTTGCATCGAAACCTTATTGTAGCCTTCAAAGCATCTGCTAAAGCTTCTCTCGAGTACCCATCAATGAAAGACATCCACCCGACACCCTTCTCTGTATCATCATGCGCCAGGTGTGCTAGGCTTTCAGCGATCATGCGCCTCATCAGCGAGCCAGGCGGTGTGCCATCATAGACGATTCCAACGCTCTCTGGCCCCATATTCCACTTAGAGCTATCTCTAGCTGCTGCTGCTGCCCTCACAACGGCGTTCTTATACCTGACATCAATGATCTTCTCCCCAAAAACATAAGCTTCCGCTAGCATCACGAAGATCTTTTCCGCTTCCTCAGCCACCTGTCCTCTTTCATCGTTATCGTCCGCGTTGTATAGTGTAACAGGCATTCTTCCAGCGTACAGCCATTTAACATAGTCGCTCACAGTGTTGGCGGTCTCATCGGGAAGGTCGATGATGTTGGGAGAGTCTCTTATGCTGGTCCATTCTGGTTTCATCATGCGCTTGAAAAACTCGGAATGTTTGCACAGCACACCCTGATGGACGTTGAGGGTCTCTGTCTCACCAGTAGGTCTCGGGACCACTAGCTTGATGATGCTGTCATGCGGGCTCGAATCGGTCAGCTTGTGTACGCAAGTCACAAACCCGTGCACTTACTCCATGTGAGGTTTGTAACGCGACTTCTATTAGAGGTCCGGTCATATATCGACGGCACACGACTTTGTTATATGAGACGCATAGTACGCCAATCGCATTCCTGAGAAGCAGCGCATACACTTACTTTCCTCGTAAGACCTTCGCCTTGTTTCTGGACAATGCATCGCAGACATTGGCAATCTACGGCGCAAGGGCTTTGATCTGCCCCTGGAACCCGCAGTAAGGAGTTTGCATTCTTGAGTATGCAATTATCGGCAAGTTGCATAAGCACAGGGTTGACTTTGAAACAGTAAGGTGTCGATCGTCATACGCAGGTACAAAAACGGGAGCTATAACGCTGAAGTCTTCAACCAGCGCTGCAAGGCATGCAATGGGCTTGGAATCTTGGACCTGGACCAGCAAACGTACGTCGAGCGATTTGCTTCTAAACCCTTGAAATGGGCTGGTATTGCTGTAGAGCGACCGAGATATGATTCGAAAGACGCCATATAGAGTTGATCTCTGCGAGGGATGGAAGCGGTTATTCTGTCGAGACGTTGGCTTTTAATGGTGAAATTGAGTTTTCACGCGGCGCCAGAGTCGATTGAACGTAAAGGATCTTTCCATAACTCAACTCATTCAATTTGAAAATCTCTGATCTTCTGTTTTGATAAGCAGTTTCAATTTTCGGAAAGCGCTTTCATCGCTTTCTTCGATTTCTTTTTCTTTGCTGTTACCACTTCAAGATGCCAATCGTCATCCACGGGCTTAACAATCTCGTCAACAGCAGTTACCTCCTCATCAGGTGTCGGCGCTGCCTCTGTTCCTGGTGCTGTAGCGGCGGACACAACTTCGTAAACGCTATCAGTAGATGCCTCAACTTCGTCTTGCGAACCATTTCCATTGGCCTCGTCCAACTCAGTGCCATGAGAAAGAGACGACAAACCTAGGCACTCTAATCTTGCTGATCGAATCGCTACATCGCGAGTGCCTGCCACGGACAGCCCATCAGTCTCTGTTTCCGATGTATAGCATCGCATCAACTTACTACAAGACAGACCGTGTAGGTTACCCACAACAAATTTCTTGCAAGTTTCCAATCCCTGAACCAGCACATCCAGCTGGTTCGTCAACTGCTTGCGCTTGCTGCGGCTCTGCTCAGATTCACCTGCGATACTCGTCACGACATCAGCGGCGAGATATGTGACTTTGATCGGTGACAAAATGTCGCTGAGTTTGGCGACAAGGTTTGTTTCGATGGCCTCGACGGCGATGTCGTCAACGAAGCGCTTGAAAGCGACCTGATAGGAAAGACTATTAGTACTGTGACTATAAAGCCTTCGTTGAGTTAAGCAGCCAGTGACGTACCTTGTAGTAAGCTTGCATGCAATCCAAAGCCTCAGAGCATGCGTACTGGTTCATGTCGGGGTTGTTGCGCTCCATGAGTGCACTCAGCAAGGGGCGGTAATCCCGGATAACATACTCCTCTTGCGCGGATGGACCAAGCGACTTCACGCCAAACACCTTCTTTATGAGACGTGTAAGCTCAACTCTACTCCTTTCTCTCTTGACTTGTTGCACAGTCTCGGTGAAGTAGTGGTTATATGTAATCGGATGTCCATACTTGTGTGGCGCAAGCAGATCCGTAGTCTTGCGCTTTGCATCCTTGACGACGCTCTCCAGCGCGGGTTCGACCAAGGTTTGGAACAGCACGCCACTGGTGGAGGCATCTGCAATGTGTGAGATGAGGTGCTGCAGGAATTTTGTCACCGCCTGCGCTACTTGATCAATGTGGCTTGTAGCGAGCGCTTGCCATGCACACGATTGCTCGAGGAAAAGATCCGATATAATCATCGGATTAAACGTGCCGGGGAGCTCACAGCCACGAGTGCGCTTCATAAGGGTTTCGATACGGTCAAGTACTTGCGCTCGCGTGTACTGCTTTACTTTCGGGTTGCAGACTGGCGCTGAATCTTCATCGGAGTAGTCGGTGATCGCATAGTGGTGCCCTTCATGCGTCATGATTTCGGCGAAAGACTGATTGAGGTTCTGTACAACGGCCCGAATGCGCTTCTGGTAGCCAATGTCAGCTTTAGCTTCACCGAAGAAGTCATTGTTGTATGTTCCATCTGTGGCAGCCTTGCTTAGAGACTGGAACGTCTGGCTAAGGGTGAGTAGGTAATGGCGTTGTTCCTCAATGCTGGCTCGAGGTAGGCCGAGCTTTTGTAGCTGAGTACGGCAAGCAATGGACTTGAGCTCAATTTCTTCGATAAGTCCTGGAAGCTCGGAAGCGATTTGGCCAAGGAGGAGTCTACTCAATCGCTCTCTCAAAGTCGCGATGCCAAGGATCGACTCGGGGAGCGTGCGCCAGATGCCCTCCGTGAAAAATCGTTTCTCCTCTCCATCGCGTTTAGGAAGTGACCACGCTCCAGTCTCAGAGTCCATGTTCCTCAGAATGTGCCACCCAAGACGAAACTCCACGTCAAGATTCTGGGCGAGAGACACATACATGTGTTCACTGTCTGAGCCTGGTATCAAAGTGTCAGGCTTTGTGATTACTCCAAGCGTACGCATTCCGGTTTTATCGGCAGATCGAGCTAGCTTCAGCACAATCTGATTGGCGTAGTCATTCTTCGCGGAGACAACGGCAAGGATGATACTCCTAGGTTCCTTCATGTATGACTTGACTACATCCTGCACCAACTCAACATCGGCCATGGACTGCTGTTTGGTCTCAGAGTGGATTAGACCAGGCAGGTCAACGATCGTGAGATGAGGGCGATCGGGACCAGAGATTTCGATGCGTAAGAGATCCTTAGAAAATGCGCGACCAAAACTTCCGATAGCCATTGCTCTCTTGGCGTTATCGATCAATTCTGGGAGTGCATGGAAACCATCAAGCGTTTCACGGAAGTTGCTGAGAGAAATTCGCTCCGTTTCATTATGGGAACGGTCCGGAACAATGGAGACAATAACACCTATGTGTGATGTCTTTCGGAGCACCAATTCAGTTGGAAAACGAGTGCACAAGTTGCTCTTGACTGGGAAGGAGACACCTGAGATGGCTTCGAGTACAGAACTTTTGCCGGAGGATTGATCGCCACAAACGATAATTTGGGGTAGAGAAACGTAATGGTCAATGCCCTGGGAGCGGAGACGGTCCACTGAGTCTAAAAGATCTAGCTGATCTTTCGAGCAAAGCTCATCTAGAACACGGTTGTTGAACGAGTGAACAACCATCTCAAATGATTTTTCAGGGTAAACGATGGAGGTATGAATTGTAATTGGGGAAATGTTGTCCAACTGCCCCTTCCAAAACGGGATCGAACTTGTTCTTAAGAAATGTTCAGAGTCGTTCCAATTCTCTGAACAGACAAATACTCTGCGCTATGTGGATTGCAGACGCAACAACCAATATTGACGTGCCAGCAAGTGCGTCAATGCAGGCTGATTTTCGTCGCCTTGCATGCGGCCGCGGGATCTATCTCTGGCCAACAACAGCTTTTCAGCATTGTGGCACAACATCGATGAGAATGCAAGCCCGACAGTTTTCAATATGCATAATGTCAGGTCCGGCCCATGTCCAAGGGCCGGCCCGATCCGTGCAGAGGCAATGCGCGCTAGCATTCAACCAAATATTTCGAAAAGCGCATTGTTGTTAATTAGCTGAAGTATTGTACGAATAGGGCGCTCGGACCTTGCAAGTAGTCGAAAGCTTGTTTCTGGTTCATCACAACAATTCGTGTTTCAAGATCCTTGGTAAGTTAGTGTACAAATAAATAATGCCATAGGTACGCAGTCATACCGTCTATGGTGTTGGGGCCAAAAGTACGGCGGCACATGCAGCCTGGCACGTACCAAAGGCGGCGTTGCAACCAACAATAGTGGCAGGAGCGGAAGCATCAAGGGTAGCCCCCCAGGTAGAGCCACCTGCAGCGTAACACGCCATAACCACTGCAGAACAACCTGCCTGACAGATTCCGTAGGCAGCTGGCCCCGCTGTCGCTGTATGGACAAGTCTTAAACAGCCAATCACTGTGACAAAAAAGGACGAAGAGACCATCTGGTGAGATACAATACTAAAAGTTTGTGAATATTAGGTGCGCATTCGAGATCATTCCGCTCGTAGGGAAGCTCAAAGTGTGGACCCGTAGAAGAGCGTTCAAACTTTTATATAGCTGATGGGGCGTTAAGTCGCGAGGATATATGTCGTAATACTAGGCGCACCAAAAGCTGCTGATCATTCGAATCTCAGAACTTGCGTGCAACTCCTACGCTATACTATTGTCAGTGTTTCCATCTAGAACAGTTTAGAAAATCCTAAACTAGACTAGCGGTCTGTGCACGCGTGTATACCGGTACAGCCGAAGCGGGACCCGCATGATACTCGCTTTGATTTCTACTGGCCGGTTCAGGCCGATCCGGTTCCACTTATCACATCTGCATCGGGTTGTGGCACAACTGTTCCGCTGTTGGAATCTGTCGAATGCCAGTAAGCACTAAAAGGATGTGCGCTTATCTCCGCGTCTGTGCGCATTTCCACTAGGTCCCGCGCCATTAGAGGCAATCCGCCCTGAAGCATCTTGAAATTGCATTTTACCGCTCTCTGAAAGACTATTGTGCTAAGTGAATAACCCACAGATATACTTACACTTCTTTTGCATTTGGCCGCAACACTTGCAATCTAACATAGTCTTTCACGTACACGGTCACTCCGTCTCTGCTATCCGCCAACCATTTAATTAATTATTGCATTGCAGCATGTATTCACGCAACCAATGCAAAAGCCCTGGTCCCACACCGCGACCGCCAACAGACCGCCATCGCCTTGGCCTGATCCCCAACGCATGCAACACACTGCCCGGCAATATGGCGGGGCTCAGTATGCAGTCACCCGCGTTTCCCAACAGCTCACAGATGTCACTTGCACGCACACAGTCGGAGAAGACCCTCTCAGCTACAGCAGTAGCCAAGGAAGGCATAGTGAAAGTCAAGGACGAGAGTCTCTTCAAGTCCTTTGTTTGGGTGGATCGGTGGCTGGTCCTACGCGAGTTCGAGCTCAATTTCTTCAAGAGCGCCAACGCATCCAACGCGTCTAAAACGATCCTCTTGCGAGATATCCTGGATGTAGAGCGATCTGACACCCAGCCTCTGTCGTTTGAAATTACGAGAGCGCTGCACGGTAACAACGGATCCTCCCCACCGCGGGACGGACCAGCCATTGAAGTTGATGGACTGATGATTGACATACGTACAGTACTGTATTGCTCGCTTGTGGTGCACGTCTAGAAATACATGTCCAACCGGACTTTACCCTGAACCCAGTTCACGACGTTCTTGTTGGATCGAATTCATCTTGATGGTTCGTGCCGATGCTGACAGTTCAGCGCGTCATCTCTCACTTCGCTATCGATGTTGCTGATAAACATGACTGTCAGAACTGTCAGGGCACATCTTCCGGAGTTGATGCCAACGCTGCAAACGACCACCAGACTTGTCTACAGTATCGCTCATTGTGCGTCCGGGGCACACGGGTAAAAACGTGATTTATAAAAGTGCCGAGTCTATTGTTTACAAAAAGGAAGCTGCTTCTGTGTTATGTACAGTGACGGTCACAAACAATGCACGGATTTCGCGTCACTGTACCTTCAAATCATGTCAAAACTGCGCGCAAAGCGCACGACCAGAATGAGGCTTGATATCTGCTTGTGCCGCAACTCGAGGTTCAAAACTCTGCCTGGTTTGGCCTTGACATTCGCGACGTATGGCTGCTTTGCACCCTCCATCAATTCCATGAGGCGATCCACAGTAGGCGTTTCGTGAGACACAAAACGATTGTATGAAGGATTCTTCGGAAGTCGCAATACTCTCAGGTCGCGAAGAAGAGCGAATGAAAGCGCACCTCGCAGTAACTGCACGTTCGCAGTGGGAGAGAACGCCAACCAGCAGAACAAAAACGTCAAGTGAAACTTCTTGTTGTCGGAGCATTTCAGGGCAGTGATAACTAGAGGTCCCCAGTGCAGCACCTGATCTGCTTCCAGGATATCCGTGATCTGGATCATGTCGAATCGCTTCACGTAGCCACCAATGACCGACGTGTTTTCGAACAGTCTCGCTAGCTGCACATTGCGTACAGCTTCGTGGGTCGAGACAAAAAGGACCTTTGCCAAGCTGATAATGTGTTCGCGTTGGGTTCCAACAAGACGACCGTCTCTTCGCAGGTAAGCCTGAGCATGCTTGGATGTGTTGCCAGGGACCCGTGATAGAGCTCGATTTTCCAGGTGATCATGACCGGCACCGGTTGGACTTCGTTCAACAGACTCGAACGGCGGTGAGAACTTCTGAAGTTGCGCGTTCCTCAATAGAATGTCGTTGACAGCTCGGCGGTACCTGTCATCCTGCATGTACACCGTCGTGTCAGGATCCCAAGTCACAGACTCCATCTTCTTCATTGTCGGCGGGTAGTAGCCTCTACGGGGCGACAGCTTTGCGATCATCAAGAGCAGATCCCGCGCGCTGGGATTTAACGGCGTCCATGGGCGGTAGGCTCCGGAAGTCAGATACTGAAGAGCTTCTTCGACTCCAGTGCGACCAGTGAGCACGTCTGGTATGGGATGAGCTGTCAACGCATGCCATAATGCCCTGTAGTACAGCATAAGAGGCTCTGCAGGACATTCGATCCGCCCCAGAACGTTGTTGACTTCGAACTTCAGATACTCGCCCTTGACCCTCACCACGATCGACACATGGGGCCCGTGCCGCTTGATGACATGGCTACCCATGGGTAGAAGGACACTGAACTGCGTGGGACTCCCTATGGATCGCATGACCAATTTGCTTCGGAGACCATGCCATGTCCCGACATCCTGGTATGCAGTTTCGGCAACAACAGCCCCTAGTTGAGGGCAGAGGAGTGACCCATACCGATTCACAACAAAGTATAGTTCGAGACGATGCAACTCGACCCTGATATTACTATTTGGCAGTTGATACACGGTTATCATATTGGCGAACTCGAAGTAGGAAAAGTTTTCAGCAATGCTCCGGGCGAGCGCACAGTAAGCAAATCTAGCATACAGCGCCGCAAGCGATATATCAAGAAGCCTGTTAATTATGTACCTCACTATTATAGAGTTGCGGATCACATGTAACAGGTGCGCTTATACGATATATCCTTTGTTACGCGACTTCGGCCCAGAAGTGGAATTATCCTTGTTCTAGTCGCTTTCCTTGCCTTTCAAAAGTTAGTTGGAGCGGCTATTCGCCGCTGAGGCCTACCTGCAACGCCGCCAAAGTAATGTAAGGGCTAACGCTCCATCGCTCTATCATGACTTTGGCCTTCCATCCTCCTTTGCAGTTAGGTTTTTTTATGGATCTTCGGATCATCAAAGGTTATTCTTAGATATTAAGCAGCACGCAACGGTGGGACGTTAAAAGAAGTGCCTCGAACTGGCTTAAAAGAAACAACAGTGTCATAACCTTGTCGCTGGGTCTAATAAGCGTAGATGTGACTACTAAGGAGTTTACAGCAAATACTACGGATCAAGCAGCACTGAACACGCACCTCGGTGCGTAAAATGCAGCTTACGGTCTCAGGCCGAAAAACTCCAAATTCAGGTCTATAAATAGCCTCTCAATTCAGACAAAGCGATCGCAAAAGCAACGATTTTCTAATTACGAGTCCCAGAGGCCCACAGTCACTGGCGCGACGCAACGATGTTCCTACGAGTGGAAGTTCTAGGCTTTATTCAGACCAACACCGTAGAACCAAGAGCGATATACGATCTCAGCAGACAAGATAGGTTAAGCAGCATTTCGGCATTTCTGTCCAATCGGCGTGTTAACTTTGTTTCTAAGGTTAAATCGCTTACAGGGAGCCACTATCGCATTAAGGAAGGCATTTTCTTCCTACGGGAGAGAGACATTTGTGTTGAAATTGCCCTTTAATGCTAATACTTCAACAGCTCGCATAACACCTTTATCAACATTCTGCACTCTACTTAGCAAGTATTGAAAAAGTGCACATATCAACTTCTAGCTCGTTCATCGCAACTTCAAGCTTACTTAAGAACACCTACTATTTCGAACAACATAACCCAGAGTCAGGTGATTGCACATCTATTAGATTGCCCCTTGCACTTCTTTTTAGACGGATACAAGGCCTTAGATCGCCTCCGATCGGGTACAGAATCTAATACTAGAACATTTTAGTGCAACTTGCAATGCCAACTATAGACTTAAATAAGATCAAGACACAGTGCTTAATTTTGCAGACGATACATCGCGCAGGCCCATCTACAAGCAACAACAACCTAGAGCGTATTGCTTACGAGATCCTTACTAACAAGTTATTCTGTTAGGCTCTTACAAATAAGATTAAGGTCGCTCTATGGCGCGTGAGCGAGAATTAGGAGACTAGGAGAGCTGTCGCAGCTCTTGTGCAGGTAACGTTGCGAATACTCAGCATTGATACCTCCGATTAAATTGCTGCTAGATGCATAGAGCTACTTTGGAAGGCTTGTCTGATACTACTGAAATAGTTAACTCGCCTTAAGAAAGGGCTCCTTACAGCGATAGATAACTCGCAACAAAGGGAGCTCTCTTCTAGCCTTACCGAGATTAGCCTCTTGCGCACAAGTACATCCATTGGCACTTTTCTTTATTGCTCTTCCTGGTATTGCACAGTTTTTGACTGATTCCACACTTGAAGCACGTCCGGCTATCTTTAGCGTGGCTTAGTTCTCTTCGGAAATCGTCAGGGGGGCACTCAGTCTCTCCGGCGCCGAAGTTGTGCAGCGATTTCTGATCTTGCACGGTCCGCCAGTAAGATGGAAGGCGCGATACCTGTTGATTGGCTGGTCAAAAAAATTTACCGAAGTTGACCGCAGCATAGGACGGAGTGGCTAAATTATATTCATAGAGTGGCACTTAATAAGGTAGCCGTGTTGTCTTATTGTAAACTCAAGGACCGTCAGGGCAGCTGGTTGAGCAGCAAGTGTTATTCCTTGATCACATAAGATGTATTGATGTGTTGTACACAGGTATAAAATAGAGGGTGGTAGTAAGTGTTGTAAAAAATAGACTTAGAATGTCATCGGCTAAGTAGTCTCCAGAGCGTACCGCGGCGGCTCCCATCTTACCCATGCTGTTCGCCTCTCCACCAAAAGACCCTTGCTACTACATATTCCCTCACCTGTCCAGCAAGCTCGTCTCTGGCCTAGAAGACTGGACCCATGAAGCTCGTGCAGCTCTCCTAAATCGACTCATGAGACTTTAGTTCACACAGGCCTATCCACACAAATTCGTCGACTAAGTACAGCCGCATCACTGAATCTGCAGTTCCACCCCCGCGTCCTGCGTGCCCCGACTCTTGCGCCAAGTCATCATGCCATACGACACCCCGATATTAAGTACATACACAATGTCGAGATATCAACCCTAAACACTCTCCATGGCGATGTGAGTTTGACTTTGCCTCATTCTGAGCCAAAATCCCTAAAACAGTACAGGAACGACTTGGGCCTTTTGTGTTGGAGCTTATGCCAAAGTACAAACACTTTCTCGATGTGTTCGTATTCCGAGTACAGGCACGAGTCTCGGAAACGTGAGGAAGCCTCACGACCTTCAATGCGTACTTCGAGCATCTCCAACACGTAAGATACCATGTTCTGATCCTCTGTCGACATAATAGAAAGATGGTTCAGCACGCCAAGATTGCGGATGGCGCTACCCAGTTTATCATCCGAAATATTCTGAACTACCTGATATAAACATGGCGTGACAATATCAAGGTTGCAGTGCACACCATTGTTGAGATCTGGTGACAATCTGCTGAATCCTCTAAGAAGGGTCTCGACATAAGGGAAACGCATTGTGCGCACGGCATCCCTCAAGTCTGTCCAGATAGCAGATACAAAAACAGAACAATCGATCTGCAATTTCATATCATCCGGCAATTGTTGTAATATTGGCATAATACTTGAGTCGTCAACCGAAAAGTGACTGGCACACAGTTCCGAAAGGATATCTGGATGCGGTTCTATGTGCGCTGACAAGTACTGCAACACTTCCAGTACTGTCTTGATCCCGTCGCGCGCTAGACCAATCTCATTGATCATCCAGATTTGGCATGGTTTCAGTAGCTGGCTGAACAGCCTCTGACGGATCTCAGATCGAAGCCGCAAGTGTTTCAGAAGGTAGAGACGGGATGTTGCAACATCAGATTTCTCAGTATTGATGAGCTTGAGGGCCACGGCCAGAATCGCCTCTACAACACATTCTACATCGGCCTCGGGAAATTCTGCGATATTGGACATGTGATATAGGGTTTCTGATAGTGTATCGACGCGGAGGTGTTCTTGCCTGATTCTAGCGGAGAGCCAAATGCAAAAAGGCCTTGCTACTTGTGCAAATAAATCTCCTGGTATCTTGGTGTCGATTGGTAATCTATGCAAGACACCTAGTATTCTTGTGACCTGTGCCCAGTTGCAGCGAAGACTCAGGCGGCATTGAGTGATTTGCTGTCGTCCAGTGCTTAGGATATCGTCAAAGGAGCTACGATGAAGAGAAGGGTGTTGCAACAGGTGCAAGAGACCTTGGAGGAGATGCCTTTCGCAGTTTGGGTCGGCAAATCCCTCAAAGACTTGATTTCGAACCGATTTTCCAATGCGCAAGAAGTGTTTCTCGGTCATCCCAAAGTCGTGCAGGCTCTCGAGTCGCGAAAGCATCGTCGCCGCAACGCGAAGTTTCCCTGCGTGAAGCTGTTCGAGAATCAGATCGCACATGGGCTGTGAGACATCCGAATTCGGAGACTCCGACAATATTGTGCTTCGTGGCAGCTGGGACAGCATGCTAAGCGCGTTGCTAACACGAGCATGGTGCTTCTCGCGCATGTCTTTAATAAGACGAGTGCGGATTGTTTCCGTGATCGTTGAAAGAAGATCTTTGGGGAGTTCAAAATCAGGTATTGGTAGGTGGGCTAACACGCGGAGGGCATCGTTTGCATCGACAAATTTCTCTGTGTCGAGGTGTGCAGCGACCTGCACTTGGATGCCACGCGCCACAGGAAGAAAGAAGGTTGGTGAAACTTCTGTAACTTGGAACAAGCCCTGCAGTTTGTTGAGGATCCGGACAGCATCATAAAATGCACTGTTGTCGATCTCCTGAATGATTCGTTTCCGCACACGATAGCAAAGGCGTAATGCTGCATCCTGGGTGTTGAAGTGACGGCTGCATGAGTGAAGCGAGTTGAGAGCCACAGCGATCGTCAGATCCGAGTGGTCGTTCGCGATTCGTTCAGCGAGGACGGATGTGCCGATTCTTAGGAATTCTCTATTCACACAAAGAAACTTTTCGTCAGGATCCGCATATCGAAATATCCGTAAACGGAGCTCGTCGGAAATATCAAGAATAGTGCATGGCTCTCGAACGTTCATTGTTGAGGGACGAAGATAGTGGCGAAGTGGTTGGAGAGTCGAGTTTCTTCCCATGTGCGGGCCCTTCCAAGATGCTGTGCTACGGAGCAAAACAAGGTTTGGGTGAGTAGGGCCACCTGTCCATTACAAAGGCAAGCAAGGATTAAGATTTGTGTTACGATGGCATCTTCTACTCATCAAGTGCTGAACAGAGGCGCTGAGAAGTGTGAATATGCAATGATAGGCCTGGTGGTTTTCGGGGGGTTCCCTGCCGCTATATCTGAATAGCGGGCTGCTGCCTGCTTGGCAACGCTCGAACCCTGCACTGGTGGGATGTCCTGACCGTTGGGATCGAGTTTAGAGTGAGGGTCATCCTTAACTAGAATTGATTTCTTTTCAAGAATAGCATTACACTAAATTCTCCTGCCATGCAGCATAGGTGCCTTAGGAGCTCTCCATGCTGACGCACCCTGACCTGCAACCTGAACTTCACCCTGTGTTTTACATCACTCTGTCTCCAGTCTCATCCATATTGTTGACATTCTCAGCCAAGATTGCTTGGCCCTGCAACACTCCTCCAATCACCTCGAACCAGTGCATATTCTCCAGGTATATGTTCTTCTCGTGCCGATTCTAGTCGAGCGCTCCAACCATCCTCTCTTCAAGAGTCGAAGGGCGCTTCTATAAAGCTCTCGTCTAGTTGAGACGCGGCGGCTTTAGTGGTTTAGCGAACTGGGGTCGCTGCAGCGTGAGGCGGTAAGCTAGTAGTGGTGTAAACTTGATCCGAATAGGATAGCCAAGCTTAAACATTTGCGGGATGAACTTAGCATGTGCTTCTTTCTCCCACGGAGTGAGATACTGCTGGTCTTGGGCCTTTTGTATTAGTGATCGTCGGCCCTGCGAACGATGATGGGCTGTAGAGTGAGGAACTTCTCTGCACGCCCGGAGGAACGTAATGGGCCAGCGGGTGCGCTCCATCTAAGGAGCTGTATTCTGCAGCGCCTACATTCCTATGTTAGTTAGCGCATTGCGCTGTTGCTCCTCACGTTAAGCCTGCTTGCGCCTCTGCACTAGTTGAGATATTTGTTAGCACATAGTAGGCTTAGCTGACATAGCGTGCTTCTATCCATTGATACTGTCTAGTATTTGCGTGTTAGGCCATCTCTCTTTGTCTGGAGGAACATATCGTCGTACAAGCCGTCGGTCCTCGGCTTGGACGCCCGTTCGCGCAGATGGAGCTTGCTGAGATAGCTAGTCAATTGTTTGAAATTGGTGGTACAGGACTCGCACTGGCGGCAAGCGAAGCCTTCATGAACGTTGAGCTCAGGATGCGGTGTTGATCTGTGCAGGCGGAGAGGGATGCTGCTTGGGTCTTTGAACGCACACGGGTGCTGACGAAGATATTGCGTGAGCCCCTTGCGGAGCTCCTTAGAAATGCCGTGCTTTCTGTCTAGGTAGGTGGTGACCTGCGAACTTGCTGTAGCAAGTGCGTATTTGCACTTGCGACATATTAGAGCTCGACTCTCGCTGTCCACGTATAGATCGCAGCGCGCCAGAAGGGTTGATGTGGAGTCACGGTTCATAATAACGGGGAATGGCAACACGGCAACACGGCGAGCAAGCAAAAGATATGGGACTCGCAACAACAGGACAAAAGGGGATGAGCTGTAGCAGGAGGAGCGATGTAATGCTATATAGAGGAGTTCTTGTCAGTGTAGGGGCAGTGTGACGAACGCGTGCACGGCCATTTTTTCGGAAATTTAACAAAGGTTATCGGAAGCACGGACGGAGATTGGGAAGTTTGATCAAAGTTCCAACAAGCATTAGCCCAGTAGAGCTATCTTATAGTTTAGCTAGACCTAATTTATTATAAACTCTAACTCTAATACTCTAATACTACTATAATAATAGTCTATAGCCTATTAAAGCAGTATAGAGAGATACGTATGTGCATATAATAATTACGCTATAGTTTTAAAAAATTTTATACTATTATTTCTTATAAATTAAGCTCTATAAATTAGGCCTAATACTCTAACTCTAAACTCTAACGCTAAGTAATCTTAAGTTAGTATATATATATATTAGGCCTAGCTTATTAAGTTATATTAGTTAGATTAAGAAAGAAGATACTCTAATAGTTAAAAAGAGCTAGCAATTAACAGCTCTAAAAGAGTTTAGAGCGTATAGTAATAGTAAGAAGATAAAGAAGTAAATATACACTAAAGTAGATAAGCCTTTCTAAAAGCGCTGTAGATAGTATAGTAAAACTAGATATAACACGTAAATGTATAAAAAAGAGATAGAAGTAGTTTCTAAATAATATTATAGACTATACTATAGTTTACAGCGTTAATTTAGATTATTCTAGGTTATAATAGAGTAGAGTTTAGTAGAAGCTTAGTAAAAGTAAGTAGCTTGCTTAGTAAGCAGCTTACCTATAGAGTACGTTACTATAGATTTCTATAGATCTTATCTCTAATAAATTTAAGTTTTAAAACTAAGTAATATATTATTTAATCTACCTATCTAGAATAGAGAATAAATAGAAGCTATATTTACTATCTTTAAACGTCTATCTATTAAAGCTTATATATACTTAACTCTCTACCTTTACTAATACGTATATAAC
>JAPEUW010000246.1:0-48638 GCA_027946445.1 Ascochyta clinopodiicola
TATTTAAAGAGCCTATAGTAGATTAAGTTTATAAGCTAGATAAATATAAAGAAGAGAAAGATATAAGATTCTATATACTAAAAAATTATAGTTTCTACTATAGAGTAATCTTCTTACTAACTACTCTATTAGTATAATGTTCTTACTAATTAGTAGCTAATAGAAACTATATAGTAGTTTGTAGAAGTTAAATGTATCTTTAGATATCTTAAAAGATAGATTCTTATTACTTAAGCTTAGTTTTACTTATGTAATTAGTAATAGGTCTCTTGCTCGTATAGCGACTCTAGCTGCAATAACGTATCTAGAGGACATTACATAGCAGCTTTATCTTATACATAACGAAATCTAGCGTGCTTTCTCAAGAGCTACTCATTAATGTACACTGGTTAAGAGGAAACCTTTAGCAAACTTATCTCTTTATATCTCGCGTCTCGCTGTGTAAGACACTGCATTAATACAACACAATAAAGCTCGTTGCTACGTAAGCCCCTCCCTTTTCTTTAGCCTAGAATCTTCAGAGCCTCTTCTCTCGTCCTCTGTCTCTTCCTTGCCGCGTGTACGCTCGGGCTCGTGACTTCCTCCCCTGCCAGGCTCAACTTCTGCTGGAACCGAAGATGCTCTGGCGCTACCCTCTGTGAATAGGCCTCGCATTCAAGATGAAGACTCTGGACCTAGTGTAGGAACCTAGCATCCTCTTCCGCCATGTCAGCTTTAAACTTGCGTAGCGCCTCGTCAAGCTCTTGCAGACAATGTCGTTCCTCGGAAGCAGCAGTTAGGGCAATCACGTCCGCAGCCTTTTCGCTCCTTTACGTCTAGGATGACAACTTAGGGACGTCCTTGCTCTGTTTATTGAGTCGTCAGCGACGAATGTCCGTAGATCGTTAAGCTCACCGCTGTGTAAACTTGTCGTGCTAGCACTTAGTCCGCCATGCTTACCGATATCTATATTCCAGCACCGAGAGCAGCCATTTGAAGGGTCCAGCCTCGCAACATGGCAGAGAATTATAACTCTTTCTGCCAGCCGTCGGTAGTGATGTTCCCTTCACGCTATTCGCCGTGTGGGTTTGAGCAAGACCACTTAGGATGCAAAGGAACTCACGTCAACAATACAAACCCAACTCATAATAAGGTTGGAGCACGGGAGCGAGTGGTCAGACGTAGAACGCTGAGCACTGTGGAGCGAAACTTGTGTAGGATGCATCCGCTACTCGTCCTGCTAGACACCACCACTTGGGATGGCGTGCGGTATAGCGCCACGCACAGCACTACAGCCCGCAGCACACGCACATCACATCACGCTTGTTCCATGCATCGTGCGCTACTAAGTCGGCGGTTGTTCACGCGTGGCATATCCAGCGCTAGCGAGACTAGAGTCGGGATCCTGAGTAGCTCCAGCAAACGGGGTCTATCTAGGCTTGATCGAACGCTCTGTGGCTTCAGCAGGCCTTCTCGATGGCCTATCAGAGCTCGAGTTATGGTCAGTGATCCGTTGCTTCTAGCTCAAGTACGCTCAGTCATGACCGCCACACGGGAGCGAGTACGAAGCTCACCACACGGGACCCGAAGTTGTCTGGCCGTTGAGGCAGAGCGAGGTTGAGACGACACTCCGGCAGCGAAGGCCGCAGAAAGCTGCCCTGGGAGGCCCTCGCTGCGTATCTGCTCAGATTGTACTCGAGACTACTGAGAATGAGGCTAAGCTGGAATAATCCATACGCATAAAATGGTCTCCACGTGATGGTGGATCTCTTCCGATATTGTACTAGGGTCTGAGGTGATCCGTGAAGGAGCATAACACGAGCTGGCTCACGAGGCGCTGTATGCCTGGTGCTGTCTCCGTGTTCCGCGTGTAGGCGTTCCCTGCCAAGTTGGCCGGACGCAGTCGATGTCGTGTTGGGTGTCCAAATATAGAGTCCTGTAAAGGTGGAGAAACGCTTTGCAAGCCCAGAAACGGGTTCTCTGGAATCGTACAAAGTCGACGATAGCATGCTCGCTCTTGTGAAACATTGTGAGTTATCCGGGCAAGATTTGAAAAACAACGCATCGAAACAAGTCGCGACTCGAATAGCTCGTTCTTTTAAGAGTATCTCGAGGGAATTAACACGCCACGATGCTATCTTGTCAGTGGATGATCATGTGATGTATCCCTTTTACGTGAACATTCGCTCTCGCGCTCGCGCTCGTCATCCACCGAGATTACCAAGCGGCACATGCTTAGCCGTTCCAATCAAGGCCAACGTTCCGGTTACGGAACCCACTAATTGGTGCACATTCGGCCCGGCCTCGACGCTAAGGTCTCCGCGTTCTCTCTTCCCATGGATGCCAGCGTCGTGTCGACTGAGTAGCCCTAGATTCTAGTTAAGAATAATTCATAACGTTGGCAGAAGTAGATTACCAATCTCGGCCATTCGCCTTGCAAACGTCGATTACCAACCTCGGTCCTGTTCGCAAGCCTCCTCCGACAATCCACTGTGACTCGATTAACATACATAATTCACCTAGAGAAGTTCTAGAAATGTATCAAAACAGACAAAACATTCAGTCCCTCAACAATCCCATCACTGTAACCTCCAACCCCTAACAATACACTATGGCGACGATGAAAGCATGGCAATATAAAGGCGCTACCGGTCCAGTAGAGAAGACCCTGATCCGACCCCAATCTGGAGTTCCGACACCAAAACCCACCGATACCGAGGTAGTCGTTGAAGTCTTCAGCACAACATTGAATCCCATCGACTACAAGATCTTAGAACTTGGCACTCTTTCTAAACTTTTCTTTCGCAAACCTGTTACACCTGGCTTGGACGTCTGTGGACGAATTGTCGAAGTCGGCAGCAAAGTTGATTCGTTTCACGTTGGAGACGTGGTTTTCGGCTCCGTCAATGGTGTGTTCGGTCATGGTGCTCTCGCCGAATTTGTTCAAGTCCCACACGACAAGGTTGCGCTAGTCCCGGAAGGCTTGAACCCCGAAGACATGGGAACGATCACAACAGTCGGTTTGACGGCTTACCAGGGTCTGAAGCCGTACGCCAAAGCAGGCGACAGGGTCTTTATCAACGGCGGCTCTGGAGGCACCGGTGTCATGGCAATTCAAATTGCCAAGGCGATGGGTCTGAACGTCACAACATCTTGTTCGACTGCTAATGTTGAGCTGTGTAAGAGTCTGGGTGCAGATGAGGTTTTGGACTACAAGAAAGGCAGCATTGTTGACCAGTTGAAGGCCCAAGGAAAGCCTTTCGATGTCATTCTCGACAACGTTGGCAATCCCACCAACTTATATAAGGCCTCCAACAAGTACCTTGTCCCACAAGGAACATTTGTCCAGATTGGGTTGGGAATGGATCTTAGTGCCATGAGACAGTTCTTTGGTAACTTGCTACTGCCCAGCTTCCTTGGTGGTGGATCGGCAAAATATCTTTACTCGGTGACAAAGCCGAACCAAATCGACTTGAAACAGCTCTCGAAATGGGCAGAGCAGGGACAGATCAAACCAGTCGTTGATTCTGTTTTCAGTTTCAAGGAGACACCAGAAGCATTTGCAAGGCTGAAGACTGGCAGGTCTCGAGGAAAGGTTGTTGTTCGTGTAAAAGAAGAGTAAACCTGTCTTCTCCATGCCGATTCTTTTGTCTAGTCTACAAGCTTCTTTTGTCTTAGTCTTTTGTACAGTTCGGTTGCATTTTCAAGTTTAGATAGCATTGTTTCCTTAATATTGAGAAGTTGGTACTACTCGAATCTGCTTCCTAATAACCTTGTTTCATTGTACAATTTCATCCATAAACCTTGTAAAAGAGCAAAAAAACAGAAACAATACAGAACAGACATGTAAAAAAGATTCCGAGCTAAACATTAAAGAAGCAGCTCATCAGAGAACGCTTCCGTATTGTAGTAAATCAAATCACCCTGGTGGCTTGATCGCACCCCTGTGTCTCTTGCAACGAAAAGTGGGCCATGCTGGGGTAACTAAGAGCTGGTGGTAAGCAAAGCACGGTGGTCTATTTGAGTTTTCCCCTTCCTAAACCAGAATGCGTAAGTGCTCTAGTTAGCCCAATCGACATCTGTGAACGGCATCGCTTAGAAGATAGCTAGCAGACGTCAGCTTGCTCATTAGGCGAAGGTGTTGTAAAAACAACTTACTTTGACTTCGCATACTTAAGCGGCGCTTGATGCTTTGGCAAAGTATCCTAAAGACACGTCACTCACTTCCATCCCTTAGTCATGCCTGTAGTTCTGCCTCGAGTTACTAAGACTGCCTTCATTCTTGCTGTGTTCTTGCCGCGCGCAATTAACGCGCTAGCTACAAACAACAGCGGTTGCGAACTAGACTCAAAAGACGAATTCTTTGATTATGTTGTGGTGGGTGGTGGTTTGACTGGACTTACCGTTGCTAACCGCCTAAGTGAAGACTCACGTCGTAAGTGCAGTACACCTGGCGGCATAGATCACATACTAACGAGCTGCAAAGACTCCGTTCTTATCGTTGAAAACGGCTATGTCGACAACGACATCACGACCCAAGTACCTAGTTTTGCGAATAATGCCAAAACGAGGCTGATGTAAGATATACTGTCGGCTCCGGATGCCAATACAGGAGGCTCGCACCCGGTCTGGGTCGGAAATGAGGTAGACAGATACTGATGCAGGTGAAAGCCGAGGAACGATGCTCATATAAGATTTCAATTGCCGAGATTCTACGGAAGAAAACTCAGCGTACAGAGGAGTTATTTTTGATGTGCTTAGAATTCGATAGTTGCCTGCATGTGTAACCTCCCTTGAACGTGTACCAATCTCAGGTAATGAGGGAATTATAGGAAATATTGGCATATGATTTCTGGTCACTTTCACAAGGTTGTCGAATTTGATCTCCGGGCGTGACTGAGGGAATCAAGTAGCGACAAAGATCCATTGTTAGCTCCTGCATTCTGAGGGTGTTTGTGAGGCGCAGGTCTCAGAGGTACCTTCCCCAGACACGGTAAAGTGCTCTGAGACTAGTCGAGACCAAGAGTATAGAGGCGTCAGATTTTGTAACTACAACACCAGCGACTAATTTGTAGAACCCGGTACTTCAAACATATTGTGCCAGTGTACAGAGTGATTGCCTGGGGAATCACTCAGATGTTAGGCATAAGAGAGGCATCCATTCGTCCCATCTGTCCATCTAAATCGATCCATCCGACACTCTCGAATCTTATCCATCTATCTTATCTCTCGTTGCTTACTCTCTCCCTCTCTGCATGCTAACGGGTGCTTGAATAGTGACCTGAGCAGGGGGCACTGTATAGTAGACAGAGAGAGAGGTTTCAGCCGGCATAGAGGACGGTTCTGGCCATCTCACACGTCCAGCCACGCCTCTCAGCACGCTCCTCACAGCTAAGTCAACCCTCTCAGTACTCATTGCCATCCGGCAGATCCGGCACATCTGGCAGATCGAGCAGATCCAGCGCATCCTCCCTTAGTACAGGATTCGTAAGTCTAATCTAATGATTGTACCAGGTTCAATGCGGCGTTACGCACTGCGGGCATTACGCGTACGGAGACGGTACCGGTAGGTATCTACGTAATCACACTGAAGTCCAACCGACCCAACAACTATGACCTGTTTATCAGCCTTTTCACCGACTTGCCACCCGGTATGGCACCGCAAAGCTCCCGACATGCCGATCCGTGAAGCATCGAATATTCACCGACATATCGCCCAGTGTACTACGGTAGATTTACCGGCATGCGACTATTACTGAGGCTTGCTTTTCCCCTTACTCCAGCCCTGCGCACTGGTGATATATTGCACATCTTTGTTTGCTTGTTTTCTGAGTACCATCATCTTCACCACAAAAATCTGTTGGCTTTTCTCTAAAACCATCATGACGTCCCTTCTCTCACCCCCCATGCTATCGGTGTTGAATCAAAATCGTCTGTCTCTCTACTCTTCAAAAATGTCTTCACTCACGAGTTTTTAGTGCGTTACGCTGAGCCCCACATAATTGATTTTGAATCACTGCAAGCAGCGGCCATCGAGGGTGTATTCGATCAATCTTTATTCGATGTGTTAAAGAATGCCGCGCCCACTGGACTTTTGCATATCGTTAACCATGGCCTTGATCCAAGCCTTGTACGACCTCTCGAGCTTGCAAGAGTTATTCTCGTTCTAATACTTGCTTCCCTAGTTTCAGAAACTCCGGGCGATCACATACACATATATGATGACAGCAACAGCAGAAGAGAAGGATGCAGCGTCTACTGTAAACGGGACAGGTTCTTTCGAGGGTTACAAACCACGCACTGAAGAAGAGTAAGCTTCGTTCTAATTTAATGCAATGCAAAATCAGTAACCCTTGGGAAGAAAGCGCAAGAGTGTCTTGCCAGTAATAGAAGAGTATAATTACGATTATCACTCCAGCGGAATAATCAATTGACCGAAGCTTATCAGGGACAACGAAGAGTCCATATCTAAGATCTTCGATGTACGTATACAACGGGACTAGATGTAGAGAGTATGTACACGCTAACCACTTAAAGTTCTATCATCAGGAACTCACACCACACTTGTTGGATATCATTGGCAAGTTCTGTGGGTTACAGCCTGGAGTTTTGCGGCAGATGCATGAAGAGTCCAGTGAAGTGGCGCATTTGCTTCTGTACCGTAAGTACTTGACTATACAAATTCTAACGTTAATCCTCTTACTGCGTCACTGCTGTAGAGAGATGGATCTTCTTCCTTTGGAAACGGTAACTAATCTGAACGTCACAGATCCCAGATGGTACGAACATGTGGCAAGAAAAAGGGCGGCATACGCTGGTCACACAGACATCGGATCACTCACGTATCTGTATGCAAATCCGGTGGCTAGCTTGCAGGTTTATGGTATCCGAGGTTGGGAATATGTTGTCTATATCCCCAACTCGATCGTAGTCAACATGGGAGATGCAATGCAATTTTTAACAAAAGGTATGATGAACGCAACACTTTACCGAGGTACGTAATCCTTTTCTGTGCGCATAGAACGCGACGTAAGCTAACCATTGACTTTTTGGATACTTGTAGTTATCAAACCTACCTCCGAACAGGATGAGGCTATAAGAACGGCACTCGTTTACTTTGTTCATCCGAATCATTCTTCGATGATGTCTGCATCTTTATCACATTTCCAACAACTGCGAGCCAACTACACCCGCGAGACCAAAACATCTCCAGGATGTCTCATCAATGGTATGGGTCGTAAGTTGTGACCTGAACTGGTTTTGCATGCAATCAGTCAATGTCATTTGCAGTGAATCGAGTGATATCAAGCCTTTCGGCTATCAGAGAGGATCCATATCTCTCACTAGTTGACTCTAAAGCGTGGGAATCATCAAGGAACGGTGGCTTAGTAGCTTCACCCAGAGAGTTTTGCGTCAATTTTGAGACCCTGACTGTTAATTTGGTGTGAGAATGGGCATCTGGAGGCTCTTTACAAGTTCTTGACCGTTCATAATGATACTTGACACCTGTGAGACCGTATAGAACGGCTCAGATTTGGATGCATCTTGTTAAACGGAACCAAGGATACATTGCTTGGATAGACTAGAGACAAATCGCTGCCGAGTCACAGTAGCATCTAAATATAGCATGACACGGTCTCGCCATATATAATTGTCCCCTTGACACATCGAAGAACTGTTCGAATGTGAGACCCCAAATATCTATTAAAAAAAAACACTTCACAGGTATGGTAGCTAGTGACCGCTGTATCGTATTAGGTACAGTCTGAAGCGGTGTCGGGTGCTACTGGACCATCCTGTCGCCGGCCGATGCATTAGTCATTCTTGAGATTGCCGGCCTGTCTCTGTCTCCTCTTCTCCAATCTGGAGAGCGCGAGCGCACTGCCCGATAGGAGCAATTCCAAAACTACCTGGAGCCGCATCGCTGGAGTTGCCAGAAGTCTGCTAAACGATTGTCGGTGACTGAAAAATGATGGACAAGATTTCCAAACCGGTATGTTACCATGCTCGCGAACTTTGAGGCAGCGTTATTTGGCTTTCATCCTTCTGGCCTATTTTGAGCCTTCGCATCGTTCGGCGGACATCAGGCAACCCGGGTACATACAAGCGTACCTGCAGGACCCTTACCAGATAGCGACATGTCGCGCGCTCGCATGCAGGGTACTAGAAGAGTTGGGACGGCCGGGTCCGTCAAATGCTGAGGCAAGGCCCACTATGGGTTTTTGGGTGTCCAGATCGAAAAGAAAAAGTGCTGTGCCGCCATGCGCATATCATGTGCTCTGTGCGGGGGCTTGTTGGAAAGAAGACTCCACGAACCCTGTTCGGTCTAGCGTCCACCCCTGTATACGCATCCCGTACATGCGTTTTTAGAGACTAAGTACAGTCACTCACCAAGGCGTCCCTTGGCCATCGTATATTTTCCAGCAATCTGCACAATATCGCCGTGCCCGCGTGAGCCGTACCACTTTACCGCCTGTCGACGTCACCATGGATTCCAGGATCAAGAATCTTTTGAAAAATCTGCGCAAAGTGCCCGACGGCGAGTTCTTAAGTGAGGCGGAGTTCAACAATCCTCTAAGTTTCCTACAACCTTGGGGCTTTACCATCTATCGAACGTACTATGGGCCCGGATCTAATCGGCAATGGGGCGAGCTGATCCAGGCCATCACCAATGGCGCCAAAGATGCAGTCAGAGGGAAAGCAAAACCTACTGATGACCCGGCCATGATTGCCAAAGCGGAGGACCTCTTTCAACTAGATACTCGCTCAAATCCTGCGGTTCTGGACGGCTTGGCACTGGAAAAAGTACGGCAGCTTTATCACAACGGAACGGGAGGCCAGCCAATGAACACAGACATGGACCCATGGCGAATTTTTATGCTAGCGGATGCAGAGGTGTTGGCGAACCCTGACCTTGGTATGATCAAATGTGTTGCAGTAGACTACGACGCCGCTGCTTGCGTGCCAAAGAATCCGCGTTTTGGCCCACAGCGGTACTTTGGGTGGTTAAGGATGTCTTCAAACCACGTTCTGAAACTATGGTGTGAATTGGAGATGTATTTCCTGGAGCAAATTGTCAACCATACAGCGGGTGGCCCTGGTGCGTGGTGGGATCCAGATGATCAATGTTGAGCTAGGTTTGAGTCGCAGTTCACTGCTTTTATGCTACATAATTAACGTAACGAAGCTGCTTTGCAAATAGAAATTCACTTCATGATCGCGGCATCCGTCGTCAAGATATAGTGTGCATAGCAGGTGAAAGCATAACTCATGTAGCGGTAGCCTTTGAGAGCTAATTCTCAATGGAGAGGGGCGCAAACAAACATTGTCAACATTACATATGATGACAATCTCCACTGCAACTGCGGTTTGATGAAAGAAGAAACAGTTTGTATTCTCGCAGGCCACAGCCACCATCCGGCGAGGCTGACGTGAGGATATTGGGATCTCTCATGACCCTATCACCACTGTGTCGTCAAACTCCCAACATAGCTACGCATCGCGGATTGAACGGCCGGGGATGCGGCGGTTACCGTCTTCTAGATCATCAAAGATTTATCGATCTCCAAGGTCTCCAGGTTCGACTCGTATGCTTCTATAAAGCTAATGATGTTTTGAGCTCTACGATCCGAACTATTCTCCCGTGTTTCGCATAAATGGTCGATGGCTGCGGTTGCAACGGTATTAGCACGGTAAATTGCCCATGGGTAAAGCTCTCTTATCAAATCCGATCAAAGTCCGCGATGGTTGTCTGATCGTTTGGATATACCGCGGTATGTGCAGCCTGCGAGGCTCGATATTGATCGCCGATGTTATCGACTATCCTAGTCGGGCGACCATGGACGTTAGGCTAGTTCTGGTTGTTCAGATATTTTATCATGGCGATAGCCGCTCGTATCTTTCTGATCACCTTCATAGCATCTTCTTGCGTTCCGGCCCATTTCTTCAAATCATCCCCTTCGATAAAGTCATCTTCTAGCATCGTCTGTAGCACGAACGAAGCTACTAGCAACCACGTAATATACCGTTCCGTCACAGGGGAGAACAACAGTATCTACTTACCGATGTTTTCGTTTTGTGGATCAATACACCGAGTCCAATAAAACCTGCGTTGTTTGTGACGCTCCCCAGACATTCCATGACCCGTGTAACTTCAAAGCCATAGTTAGTGAAAGCAACTAGTGCAGTGGCACAGATGGGTAAAATAGTCGTAGCACAAGTTGTGGCCGCACGGAGAGCCCCAGTAGCGAAAATGCTGTAGTTGATCATTGAGTGGCTTTACACACGATCCGATATTTTTCCGATCCTCGACAGTCTCCATGGTGTGCTCTTTGAAGCAGTCTTCAGTTGACAGATTCTTCCTGTATACGACCAGATAGGGAAGACGACCCAAGTAAGAAGACATTCCTGCTCCACAAGACCCATCAAGTGGTCTACCGGTCATCGGACACCATCCTTCTAGCCACCATGTCGTTGTTTTGAACTGCTGCGTGCTCGGCGCACTTCACTCTTCGTAGTCCATGATCTTTGCGCACGTAGCCATCCATGTCCTTCTCGAACACATCTTGTAGGAGTGGCGCATCGAATACCTGCGCGGTGTCCAAAGGGTTGAATGAACGCGTGAATGTCTCATCGCCTTTTGATGTCCAATATAGCGGAGCGATGGATCCAACTGCAAGGAGACTGAAAACGATGGCACACGCCAAGTATGGCATACTCACGGCATATGCAACGACGCGTCTTTGCCCTATAACATCGATGCTCTGCGTCCAGTTCCTTGTCAGCGATAGCCCTTCTTCGACCACTTTCGCGTTCGCCTCCTCGAACGGCTCCCCGAATAGAAGGTTTGGTTCGGCAGCAGCGGCACCGACGGCGGTACGGAAAGCCATTTCCCGGAGCCTATTTAGAACAAACTGGGTGGGATCCCCAAAGGTAGTGTTGCAAGGAAGATCCCAGATGCTACCATTGATGAATCGTTTGGCGAGGAGGCCCGGGAGACTGGGATCGCGCCCGTTACTCACATAAATTCCTTCCCCCGTTTCTGGACGTATGGATACCTCTTCATTGAACTCGGTCTTGTACCACGAGACCCAGTGAACAGTCGGGGACCACTTTATTATTTTCATTCCAAATGGGTCTAGGAAAGGCCAGGTAGGACTATATCCATCAACTGTTAGATGGATGATGCGAGTTTGGCTTTGATGGACTTGAACCAACTACTCACACTTGAGATACCACATTATCGTCCTGCCAGTTGTCCCGACTCAATCTCACGATGTCATTCGTCAAAACCACTTCGTAATCCACTACAGCGTGATGCAACGAACAGGTGCGCAGCGAAAGGTTGCCGCCGCAGATGTCCTCGGTTTTGTACAGATTGGAGACTTCAAACCAGCCTCCTTGCTCGTCTGCTATGAACTCCTCTTGGGTTAGGTATATAGGGTCCCCGTTCGGTAAACTTGCCGAACTATTGAACGACGGGACGCCTCCAAGTTCGTCGGAATTTTGGTATTTTTGTATGACAGTACTGTCGCTCGAATTGTCCCAAGGTACAGTCCCCTCGACACACCGGATGTCGAAACCATAGCCCTGGACAGAGTCAGCGCATCAACTGCAAGTATACCACTCAACACACCTTCACTAGTCCATTGCACATATCACCACATGCGGTCCCATCGCCCGTGATGTTCACGCGAATGGGTGCTCTCTCAATATAAGCAGTGTTAACGGCGTCGAACAGCAACAGGGGGCTAGCAGACACGGGAAAAAAAAAGAGTGGCGGCACAAGCTGAGCGACTCTTAACCCCAGTGTTCCCACTGTTCTTTGCGTGAAGTTGTCGTCAACCATTGATGCGCGCTGGAAAAGCGGGCCACGAAGCGTTGAAACCAGGCAAAGAACTGCCACAACTGCCAACCTATCGCCACGTAGATGGAGCAGATTTTTAATCGCACCTACGATGGATTGGGACTCGTATAGGTCGTACATCCTGCGCAGCGTGGTACCACGAGTCGCTGCGCGCCAATATGTTCGCTCAGCGCCTTTTGCGAGCGCAAACATAGTCAGCCCATCCATTGTTGTTGTCAGGACGGAAAGCCAGACTTGGGGCTGGATTTGGACCTTTCCTACCGCCCATTGCTCAATTGGCGAAGCGCGACTTGCAAGCAATACGCCTACGGCGGCAGCCGTGAGGCAAACGATAAGAAGTAAGGCTGCCAAGACTGGAAGGGGGAATGCCTGTTGTCGGTCTTTGAGCCGCTTCGATGCGGTGTCGCGCCCGTCTTTCATGTTTTTGTCAAAGTTGTCGTTGTGGCGCAGAGGTTCGAGTTCCACATCGGTGTTGCCTGTGGTTTTCTGCGCCGACTCATCGCCGTCGATGCGACCGTACATTGGTTTGGAGTGTATGATTGTCATAGATCCTGCTGCTTCGGTCAGCTGCCCACAGGAAAGCTCATGAGGATACAGATGGGATCATGGTAGGCAAAAGACACCGTTGGCGTTCCTTCAATGTTGTCATTGAGGCGCATGCGGTACAGTTTCTGAAATCAAGGTTCGAGAGATTCGCTTTTGACCCCCAAGATGACGAGTGAAGTAACACTAATAGGCGCCTAGGAAGCCGGATATAGTCAGCTTACTAGTGACGTACCTAACGGGCGAACGACTCAACGGGCGAGCGACTCACTTTTGCCAAGACCCTACCAAACCTTAACCGTGCCTCTATCAAGGAGTAGTCTTACTATTTCTTTACGTCCATCTTTCGCCGCTTTGCAAAGTGGTATCACACAGCAGTCAATTAGAGTCTGATCATTGGTATATTCCTCAATTAGTTTTGGGACTGTTTCCCTTTGGCCATTTTGGGCGGCCTAGATCAGACCTGAGCTTTTTGACTGCTGTACGTTGTGACGATAGAGAAAGCTGTTTATCAGACAGTACAGTCGACTATTTGCTCGGTCGAAAGCGTCGATGTCGCTTTCCAACTTCAGGTACTCCGAGAACTCAATGAGCAACTCATTGGAAAGGTGAGGAAGTGACATTTCGAAAGCGTATATTTGCGCGGGGATTCGCGTGACTTGACAAGAGCAATCTAGAGTCGAAGCTTATAGGGCGACTTGAGAATATGTATGAGCAGAGTCTTTGCTTGAACGTAGTGATATTTCTGTATGTATGTATGCATTCAGTGGGTGTCGCGGCGCAGCCACCCGGTTTCAGGCGCGCAATTCGCGGCGCAGCAGCATGAACTAGGGTGATCATCTCCACAAGACCACTGCGCCCCCAACAAACTCATCGCAAAACCCGGGATCATTGCAGATACACTTACTGGATTCATGAGTTGATTCAAAGGCTCAGCACAAACTAGGTCTGCTAGATCACATTATTAAGACTTTGCTCGACAAATTAAAGAGCAGTTATGTTAAAACAATAACGTGTTGGATAAGCGAGTGAGCCAGGCAAGCGAGTGAGCCACCCCACCAAGCTTACGCACCTGTTCAAGCGTAAATCCCAACCACGTTAAGAGATGATATATATATATTAATATAGCAGACTAAGCAGTATCTAAAATATCTTTTTTGCACGTACGTGAGTTGTGCCCAGTCTCTCTGCACCTCTTGCAGCGCGCAAGAGCCTGGCGGCTGAGGCCTGATCGCCCTCCACCTTGACGCTGTTCACGCTCTATCTGCTAGTCAGCCTCCCTCTGGGCGAGTATATCCTCTCCCTCCCCCTTTGTTAAGGTCCCCTGCCTCTGTATCCGCTTCTTTTTGCGCTGCCTACGCTTTATTGCTGCCTCATTAGCTCTCTTAAGGCTAGTGATCCGATCGCGCATCAGCTCAGCTAAGAGCATTATTACCTCTGCCCCTTTCTTAAGCTGGCTAATTGCCTCAATAATTAAGGCTGGCGATGAGCTCTTGTGCCGCCGCACGCGATCACAAATCAACGTTAATTGAGCCTCAAGCTCACGTACGTTGCTTAGCGTTTTAGCTTCCCAGGGAGCCTCTGGCAGAGCAACTAGTGTAGGTGTACAGAGCTGCACATCTAGCTTTAACAGAACAACGTCTGGCTGGAGTGGAACAAGGCCTGCGCCTCAAAAGGCTAAGCAGATATTAGCTAACGTGAACGATCGCTCAAAGGCTGCCTTAAAGGCTGGCAGAAATTCTAGCTTCGTGATGTAGTTAATGTGGTGGCGGATCAGAGCCTCAATCTCACGGCTGTACACGCGCTTCAGCACCGAGAAGCAGACCACGTTAAGTGGCTGCAGCAGGTGCGACAAGTAAGGCGGCATGCAGAGCGTGTAGATATTGTTCTCCTTGCAGAGCTCTCGAAACTCAAGAGACTGGTGGCTCTCATGGCCATTAAGGATAAGCAGCCAACGCGCCCCAACTACCTTGCCCTCTGTATGCTTAATAAAGTGCTTCAGCCACTCAACCCCAAGCTCGTTAGTCGTCCAGCCGTTGTCGCTGACAGCGATTGCCCAATCTCGAGGTATATCCTCCTCATACCAGGCAGATAGGTGGTGCTGGCTAGCAAAGATGATAAACGGCGGGATAGCCCAGCCAGCAGCGTTAATTCCTTAGATCACCGTCACCCACTCGCGATTGCCTAGCTAGACAGCCTTTAGTCGGCCTCTCCTCTCTGACCCTGTCACAACGAGCTGAGTCATAATCTTGCCCATCATAAAGCCAGCCTCGTTAAAGTTGTAGACGTCCTCATCACAGATGCCGTACTTGGCCTTTGTCTGCTCCACGAGCTCAAACTAGCTCCTAATCAACACAGGATCCTCGCACAGAGCTCTCTGCCTATCATAAGCTCGATTAAATCGCGTCTTAAGGGAGTCTGTACGCCTGACAAAGTTAGCTAGCTACTTCTGCCCAACCTAGCCTGCGCCGCGCGCAGCCAGCAGCTTATCAGCCATATCACGTACAGCTGCGTACGTAGGCGCAAATCCACGTTAATCTAGGTCAAGTATATACTAGACTATCACCTCCTCTTCTGCTTGGGTGAGCTTCCTTAAATTAGGCTGGCAATCGCGTCAGGCAGGTCTGCCAGCGCGTCAGCGGTGGAGGGTAGCGCAAAAGACTTCAAACGTCACTGCAGCGCGCCTTTCAGTCTAAATGTGATTTGTATCAAGAGCTGAGATTGCAAGGTGTATATCAGCCTCATGAGAGGCGTGTTAGGGTAGGCTTGGTGGAGCCATAGTCGATTCAAGGTGACAGGGTGTAGAAAGTTAGTGGGGTGGCTCACTCGCTTGCCTGGCTCACTCGCTTATCCAACACGTTAAGTTTCTTTAATCAGTCATAATCTACCAGATGCATGTATCAAGAAAAAGAGGTCTGGAAACTCAACAGATAAGATAGTAGTAATCTATAATACTTTTTGCATTGGAAGTTATTATTAGAATAGTATGTGATAGTAATATAAGGCAGTTTTGATGTGTACAAGAAGCTTACTCTGCTAACACCTTAAGGCGCGGCCCACGAAAATGCTTACGTGCATGTCCGAACCAGTTTACTATTATGATCAACACCATCGCAACAATGACTGCCGATGCATAATCTAAAAGTAGTTAGCTTAAGGAACAAGGAGTTGAGAAGGGTACTCCCTACTCATGCTAGTCCCTTTCACAGGCAGGACTGTGGGGAAGTCGTAGAACACGAGGACTAGAATTGCGAGCATCACTGTCGTCAAATTTGCTGCCCAGCCCATGACAGAAGGCATCCTGAAAGACCGTTCCTCCGGCAACCATTTTGAAGAACGCTTCCGCATCATCAACAGCGTGGCTGGGAAAGCGTATGTGATGTGTTGGAGTATCAACCCTGTTCCAATGAAGGCATTGAACGCAGACGTCGAGCCAAGGTAGATGCAGCCGATAACGATCATAATCGCGAAATTGAAGAGCAAGGCAGCTATAGGGACTTGTTGCTTCGAATCGATCCTTCCTAGCCAGCGGCTACCAAACAGAGCATCGTCGCGGGCAAACGACCATGTCAAGCGTGACGCTGTTTGGTGTGTGGCGTTGAGTGCGGAGAGAGCGATCAGGAGAATCAGGACAAGAAACACCGTCGCTACGGCGTCTGAACGAGTTGCTTGACGCCAGATCTCGAATATGGGTACACTTTGGGAGGGGACGTCAGCAAGTGTGCGACTCTAGCTGTTCGTGTAGCTCTTACCCAGTCAATGTTGAAACCACAGCCTCCAAATTACTTGTGCAGTACATCGTGATGACGGTGAAGATGAAGGATGTGATGAAGCCAATGCACACGGTGCTCATTAGAGCTCGGGGCACGACGACTGCGGGGTTCTTGCACTCTTCAGCCAGATGCACTGCCCCGTCGATACCAGCATACATATAATTCGGGGAGACAAGTCCAGTAAGAAAGGCAACGCCATTAGGCCATCTGCTCTCGTTGAGGAAAGCTGTCCAGACAAATCCGGTTGACTGAAAGTTTGGACTCGTTCGCGCGAGGCATGTTATGGAAATGACTAGAAAGCTGACGATCGACACGAAGACTGTTTACAATACTCTGTAAGCGCTCAGTGTTTCTTAAATACCGAAAGGGGTTGATGCAGTGTCTACTTACAAGCAACGTCGTGTATCCACATGGTTCGCCGAAGGAGGAAAATGTTGTATACTAGAACTAATACATTGGCAGCCACGTAGACGAGAAATGCATGCCATGGCTGTGCTGTGTAGCTTGGGTACCAGAAAATGGCAATACCTAGACACAGCTGTGGGAGAATGATAGCAATACCTACGCAGGTTGCAATCCAAGAGAACACGTTCATTGCGCCACACCAATAGCTCTATAATGTGTCAGAACCAACAATGCTCATCTCCACTTGACAAAGCAGTGACTTACCAATCCCCGATTCCAGCCTTCTGGTGCAAATATTGATACCCAATGGTACTGACCACCGGCAGTTGGGTAAACGCTCGCCATTTCTGCTAGCGACAAGGTACAGGCACCGACAAGCACAAACATGATGATTGGTCCGTATATCAGTGTGACAGGACCACCTTGTGCTATTGCCAAGGCGAGAGTCGCTGCTATACCAGCCCAGCTATTGCAGATGGTCCAGCCCGCAGAGATGGTCTCTAGACTGCTCATGTTTCGACCATCTTCTTTCCGGAGAACCAAACCTTCGAGATAAACATTCTGAACTTGTCCATGATGGTGGGAAGGTCCTGAATCTTCATCAGCCGAGGAGTGCGATCTGATTTTGGGCACTTACGACGCTCAAGGTCAGCAGAGACCTTCGACTCATAGTCTGTTTTCTGCTCAGTAGAGGCTTCCATGACGATATAAATCTGTTTATGCTGGCTTTGACGCTTCTTGTGATCTTGTCAAGTACGGGACGTCTTCAGTACTTCCGAATATCTGTCGTTGTCGCTTACGTGCCCGCACCGACGTTCACCCTGTTACTGTCCCGATTAGGTCAGCATGTGTTACGCACATGTTCGATGTCCACTGGCACAAATGCGGGGTCATATGCTCGATCTGACGTCCTTGATCACACGCTGATGATGGACAAGGTAGCACATTCTATAGTCTCGGCGCCAATGAGGAGACTCTATCTTTCTGCGTGTCTGATCTCGATACCTTAAGTGAGCTTACTAATTGTGCGATACCAAAGCACTGAGTCATGGGTTACCATGCGAAATCATCGCATTGGCTAGACCGTTAAAATCAAGCACATCTCGGACCACGGCGTGAGTCCTGAAGTGCGGTAAGCGCAGCCTGAAAACTACAGACCGGAGCGTGATATGAACCGCCTCAGCCAGTTCTCTTCTACCTCAAATGCAGTCCTCGTCCCTTCTTCGATGATTCCATGAATTGAACTTCTCGCCTAAAGGCCCAATCTGAGTTTGCAAACAGCACATTCCTGTGTCTAAGTCTCATATCATCTACATGGTTCGCGATCATCCTAGGTACCGAGAAGAACCAAGCACCTTGGCTCAACCCACCCTTTGACTAGTTGTAGAAAACCAGTGTTTATGTTCGATTCTTTCTCCTCCAGCATAATTATACTTGTTACAGCACGCTGTACCTTCTTACTCCACTTCGGGATTGATATGCGTCCTGATACGGCCAAATGAGACAATAGGCGTGTTGCCTACAGGTGTTGTGCTCTCGCCAATGGGATACATGAGCTCTTCATATGGGTATGTGACGCCTGCCCAGGACCGGAGATCTTTGTTCGAAGTTTTGGCGTAAACTTTCGCGTACTAGTTCACATGGCTAATAGCGAATGCTGCTTTCTTGCCAGCACTGAGAGGCGGGTCGAAAGGAGTTTCGCTCAAAAAAATTAGGTGGCATGATGGGAAATAGGCGTAATACTAGAGTATGATGACCATCACGACTTGTGGCGTTAACTGTATTGCTGTTGTCCTTGATGTGCTGAAGTGGGGTATTGAAGTCGGTCGTGTACAAGACATTCCGCGGCAAATGTTTCCTCCAAGAATCCATTTGCCAATTCGGATGGACCGTTGCCGAATTTACCAGCTGATAAGCACCTTTGGGCATCATCATCGACCAGGAACCAATGTTGTCGTTACATCGCCTGCTGCTGAGCGATAGGTGTAACAGCGCCCACGCCTGCACGAATCAATCCAATGAAGACTATACTTGGCTCGTGGAGAGCGATAATGTTGCGAATCGTCTGAAGCGGTGCTGTTGGGGGTTGGGGGTTGGGGATTGGGGGTTGGGAGTTAGGCGCGGCCTTTGTACAGCGGAGGGTGAGAGGCTTCTCCCTTAAAGTGCTGAATACCTCGCGTAGAAGTACTTTGGGCTCCGCGTGCAGCCCTAAGTCCATCAGTAAAGTGCAATGTCAAAGGGCCTCTCTCACATGCCAGTGCAGATGGCGACATGTGCTCAGTCGTACGTGGACTCCTTGTTGTTATTCTTCTGGTGCATATATCTGATGCGATGCTTCCAAGAGGAGTCTGCAGGCTTCTCTTCAGGGAAGGAACGATACTTGTGACTGGGCATCTGAGTTTCATCTGTGGTGTGAGATTGAAGCGGCTCATATACGACCCCAGGTATACAACATGTTAAAGGAGAGATGTGGTGTAGTGCAGATAAAGGAATTTGTGATTGGAAAATCTTGTTAGCTGCTTCGAATTTGACGTGAACCAGCTCGGTGTTTTCGTAGGGTTAAGGCCGCAAGACCCCATCCCCCTCTTCGCTATTCGCCGTGCGCCACTTGGCCGTTGATTGCCAAGACGAATAAACATAATCTGTTACGCTTCAAATGATAAAGCCTCGATAGGCCATAGGTGGTACAAGTAATGTCACTCGCATCAGCGACTGGTTGATGAGTGACATGCTGTCTGATTGGAATTTGCGGTATGCAGCAGATGCAATGAGAATCCGAAGTGCAATAATGGTTAGGCACGCGTTTTGTGTTACCGCCAGCTTCCACACGAGTTGTTGTTGCACATGCAGCAAGGCAGGAGAGTTGCCACCAATCAGCATTTTGCAAATGACACCTCGTTTCGTATCTTCCTTTCTGAAACTCCGTCATACGCGCAACGTTGGCCCCACAATTTCACAATTTGCGAACCAACAACTCGCGAGTCTGGAGCAAATAGTCCTCGCAGGGACTGCCCCTTGTGGGTAACCTCCGACAGCTTGGACACCGTCCTGTGCCCAACCGCGTGATACGACGCCCACACCATGTCAGCGCAAGACTCCGCTGCAAAGCTCTTCTGTAGCTAATCAATCCCTCCGCCGAACTGATCATGGAGTCGCCGCAGCATGCGAGGGTCGCCGTTGTGGGCTCGGGAATGGCGGGCCTGGTTACAGCCCACCTACTCCAACAAGACCGCCGCCAACGATACACTGTGAAGGTCTTCGAGTCGGTGTGTTGCGGCGCAGTTGTTATCGCCAATGATGCGCTCTACTGACAACACAGGGTAACACTCTCTCGCTCGACTCAGCCTCCGTCTCCATTCGCAACAATACACGCGCATCCTCCGACCGCATCGACCTCCCTATGCGCGCCTTCGCCGGCGGTTTCTACGCCAATCTCAGATCGATGTACGACTATCTCGGCATCCAGTACCATTCACAGCCCTTTCTTTTCCAGTTCGCGCAGTCAAAAACGCCCTACTTCACACACGCTTCGAACTTGCACCGGCTACCCGCGCAACCCACGGACACAAGCTTTGCATCATACCTCTTCGAATTGGCATTCCTACTAGTCTGCTATGTATGGTTCTCATTCTGCTGCTCCTTTGTGGCCCCACAGCAAGGAGAGACATTACAGGGATATCTTGAAAGAACGTGGATACCGCAGCGCTTTGTGACATTTTACGTCCTGCCACTCATATCGAGCGTCACAACTTGTCCACATGATTCGCTGCTAGGTTTTCCTGCGAGTGACTTGACAGAGTACAAACGGAGAACTCATCGCGCCCCGCACTACACGGTCTCCGAGGGGGTACGAGCGGCCCAAGACCGTCTGTCAAAGGGCATACAATACGAACTCAACGCTGCTATCACAGCAGTTGATTCGCAGGACCAAGGAGTACGGCTAACATGGAAGAGTCGAGATGGGCGCACGCGTACCGAGACCTTTGACTACGTCGTCCTTGCGGTAGCGCCTGATGTCGTTGGCCAGATCTTCGAGCCTCTAAAGCACTACATGGCACGCATACCAACGACTTTAGTTGAGAGTGTTGTTCATACAGATAACAGTGTACTCAATCTGGGACACGGGCTCGTTATGGGGAAGAACAGCGATGCGCAGCTCATTCATCTGAACACATCGACATATAGCTCACATGAGACTGAGTCCCATCACATCCAGCCGTGTGGTGCAATCGTAACGACATGCCCGTTCAATTCGATAAACGAAGCTCATGTCATCCACTCTGCCAAATTCACGCGTGTCCTTCGCAGTTCGCAGAGCCAGCGCATTGTTAATGCGATATTTGGAGATACCCAGGCGTGTTATGGTGATGAGAAGTCAGTCCCGTTATGGAGAAACGGACAGGGCAGTGTTTTCCTCGTCGGCGGATGGTGTTGGGACGGCATGGTACTGCTTGAAGGTTGTGTCGTGTCAGCTATGCGGGTGGCTGATGCACTGGGTGTCGATGTGCCCTGGCGGCAGTAGCTACGATACATCTAATGAAGTAATCCTGAAACAACTAATTTGTCTATGCCAAAACCGCTGCCTGTGTATGCGCTCGCTCATGTCCTGAAAGCCTCACCTCTAAAGCATCATTGGCGCCTTCCCTAAGTAGGCCTAGGCTTCCAACACGTCAAAATCATCTGCAATCATCACCAACCACTCCGACATCCTTGCGCCTTGACCATGATCTTGGGCTTTACCAAACTCGCCATTATAGGAGTGGTACTCCGCTACACTCTTTTCGAACTGCTCATGGAGTTACCAATAACGATACGTGTCCAATGGCCGACACATGTCTGGCCGTACGCCATACTCAGAGCGGCTGGCGCGTGCCTGGAAACCGTGCTTGGTTTGATCTTCCTAAGCAATCTTTGGCAGTTTGGGTCCAAGAAGGTTAGTGGGGGTAGAGTATATCGTTTACAACACAAGAAGGCATTTCTCTATGCAGGTGCTCAACACGTCTTCCTGATGCTGCTACCGCTTCACTCCAATAGAACACGTCTGATGAATCTTATTGTTGGCATGCTTCTAGTCTTGTGGGCTACCGATGGACTTCTAGGACGAAGTAACGACGAGGACGGTCCGAGCGTATATGGATTGCAGCATGGAAGACTGCATCTAGATGCACATGTGCCCATGTGGATGAATATGGGGTATTGGAAAGTGAGTGGAGCGCACAGTAACGCCTGATTCTGTTACTAAACCGTTGCCAGGTTGACAAGAACAATGCCTCGAGATCTAAGAGCATGGCTGAAGCATGTCGAGATTTGCTGAAGCTCGTGCTAGCTGAAGCTGGGCTTACAAAGGACTCGAAGCAGGATCTTCCAAGACTCTTGATCGATGTAGGCTTCGGATGTGGTGAGCAAACAATACACTTGATGAGCGACAAGCCTATTCGTCAGTGCGACGAGTTGTGGTGGGACGCTGAAGACCATCAAGTGTATTTTAATCAATACATCGGCATCACACAAGACAAGTCGCAGTACCAGTACGCTCAAGATCGTGTAGATGAATTCATTTGCAGTTCAGTAGCAGCCCGAGTCGGCAACACGAGTCTCTTCTGTGCTGATGCTGCCAGTCCTACAAAATGGAATGAAGACTTGCTCGCCGCTCTGAATAAAGCGAAGTCAGAATCACTGGAGACGTGGCTACTTGCTTTGGACAGCGCTTATCACTTCTCGCCCTCGCGCTGGGTCTTTATTGAGCAAGCACATCGAGAGTTTGGGGCTTCTTTCATGGCATTTGATCTTTGCCTCTCACCGAACGCGACGACACTCCAGAAGCTTATTCTACGCGTCTTAACAACACTCATGGGCGCACCTTGGGCCAACTTTGTTACTCCTGAGCTCTATCGGCAGCAGCTTAGGCAGACCGGGTACAACGACGATTTCATCAAGATCATCGACATCTCGGAGCATGTCTTCGAGCCACTGGCAGGGTACCTTGATAAGCAGGATTATCAGCTGAAGACGCTTGGGCTTGGACTCGGCAGGTTCAAGGCGGCGAAGTCACTGTTCAGGTGGTGGGGTTCTACAGGCGTTGTGAGAGGAGTGGTGGTGATCGCAAAGCATCATGGACACCATCAATAGGGGATGAGGTGGTCATTTCTCGTCTTGAGTGGAAGCTCCCTACAGAGTCACTGCTTGCGTGATCTACTCAAACAGATCTACTTGTATCATTCACCCTTCGAACGCTTGGTTTGCTCCACATGTCTAGTCATGTGTGCAGAGATGTCCTGAACAATCGCATCGCCGTTTGTGAGTGGTGGCGTAGCTGCCTGTTGTAACAAACGCTCAGCTTTTCCTTCTCTCCTCTCTAAATTTCGACTTCACTTCGACGTTACTAACCGACACTATCTATACTTGGTTACCACTGCAACTATCAGCTCATTGCAGCTTTGAGGAGAGCTACCGTACTGTACAGCAGATCTGATGTCGGCTGTCACGCCTTTATCCCACCTTATTGGGATTCCTACATTGAGCAACCTCGAGGGCGCATTACCAACATGCTGAAACCGAGAGACGCTCCTAGCCCATGGCATGAACAAGCTGCTCCTGGATACCGCTCTAGACTGTTTGTTATGTCCAGAACTGCCGGTAGTTGCCGTCGAGGAAGTATAGAGGGTTCCACACACGTGCCGCCTCCAGCTATTGCGAGTATACTCCATCATACTGTGAGTGACAGAAGCGGATGTTGACGTGCGGTTGCCTTCTAGTCTGCAGGAACGCATAGTTGAGAGTTTCGCGGCAGTCGGCTGTCGTCTCTCCCGCAAATCACGGTCTGCGTTGTGAATGGTGTGTAAGATGGATTGAGACGGATAGGGACAATTAAGCCCGCTACACATACAGACACGGAAAGTGGCGCGAACCGAGCCGAGTGGCGTAGTACGAGTTGTGTTGGTAACGACAAGACGTCGTACATCAATGTACACTTTCTTTTTTGAGCCAAGCGTCCGACCACCGACTTTAATTGCCACATTGCCTTCTAGTTTCCCAAATGATGTTTGAAGTGTTGCTGATCCTTCACTTCCAAGGTTCACACTCCACTGATCTCTTGATTCATGATCCACTGCCAACACCAAGCATGTACGTGCAGCACGGGAAACATCCTGCCGGTCGCCGAGAAAACTAGTCGCTTGCTTAGTGATAAGTGTACAACTGTCGGGACACGGTTAGAAGGCCCTCCATCCAATACTGGTCGAGCATGAGGCTCAGACTGTCGGTGACACAACACCCAGTACCCACAACACTAGACAGATCTTGATTTCTCTCGCCGTCAATCATTCACCGTATGTAAACGCACGGACGCGTGTGAAGCTGCATCTTAGACCTATTAATATAGCCAAGGACGTAATATAGTAGGTAAACTGCACCCACTACACACACCACCATTGACACATCTTGAAAATGCCCGGGATGCACAGAGAACAGCTAGAAAGAGAGCCTCCGACAGGTATCTCTGTTCTTGTGGTAGGAGCTGGTATTGGAGGTCTTACTTTTGCCATCGAGGCCTATCGCAAAGGCCACGATATTCAGGTAATCGAACGTTCACCAGAGGGGCAGTATTCTGGTCAGTCGCTTTTGATCAAGGTTCTGATGCAGCATCGCTGAACAGTCTTCTAGGGGAAATCATTATGATTACGACTCCAGCTCTACTCACCCCAAAGAAATGGCCAGGCTTCATGGAGCGCGCTAGAGCAGCGGCATACTCACCTATCTTCGACCTGCGCAAGTTCGATGGTACCCATCTCGAGACGCATGCGCCCGGTGATGCCAAGAACCCATCTCTTAGCATATATCGAAGAAAGCTTCATAATCTCCTCTTTACCTATGCTAAAGAGCTCGACATCTCGATCACGTTTGGAATCCGAGCAGTGGATTACTTTGAGACCTCCGAGCTTGGTGGAGTAATCCTTGAAGATGGAAGGAAGCTGACAGCCGATGTTGTAGTCGCAGCTGATGGCGTTGGTTCCAAATCTCGCGCTGTCCTTGATGGCAACAGCGATGCACCAATTAGCTCGAGCTTTATCATGTATCGCATCTCCTTTCCCGTAGCCCAGGCTCTCAGAAACCCTGTCATTGCGAAGGACTTAGCAGGTCACAAGGACCGAGGATTCATGTACATTGGTCCGGGGGCGCATATGGTGGTCAGTAAGAGTGGGGATGACTTATGCTGGCTTTTAACATGCAAAGTAAGCCATCAGAATCTTGTGAAAATCCTTTGCTGACAACAGTTAGGACGAGAACAGCACGGCTACAGAGAGTTGGTCTAAAGCTACGACAACCGAGAAGGCTCTAAAAGTGGTAGAGCAATGGGATCCACTTGTGAAGGAAGTCATCAAGGCAACGCCAGAAAATAAGGTTCTGGACTGGAAGTTGATGTGGCGTAATCCCCAGCCACAGTGGGCTTCAAACGGTGGTCGTGTGGTGCAGCTCGGTGATGCAGCCCATCCATTCCTGCCAACTTCATTCAGTGGCGGTACCATGGCTATGGAGGACGCTTACTCACTTGCGGCCTGCTTACATATTTCTGGAAAGGCGGACGTGTCCCTTGCAACCAAGATTCACAACAAATTGAGGTAAGAACTGACACGCGAGGTTATCTGTACCGCTGACTGAAGTTGTGCGACAGGTTTGAGCGAGTCTCTTGCGCTCAGAAAATGGGCTTCAAGAATCGCGAAATCTTCCACAACACCAACTGGGAAAAGCAAGACCAGGGATCAAAGCCAGTCAATCAAATGGTTGGAACCTGGCTGATCAATCATGATCCGGAACAATATGCGTACGATAACTACCACAGTTGTGCTCAGCACCTCCTCACTGATGCTCCTTTCGAGAACACAAATTCGGTTCCAGGCTACAAATATAAGCCTTGGACTGTGAAGGAGCTACTGGATGCTTCGGAACGTGGAGAGCCCCTCGAAGATGAGGGAGACTGGTCATAGATACTACCTATGTGTGGTGTTATGTTACACTCCCATAGATCATGTAGTGTGTTAACTCCTTTTGCATCCAGAATGGGACCTTAGTGTCTTTCTCTACAAATCTCATCTTATTGCTCGTGCAAAGCATTCTAGTATTATACTAACAGCATTGTTGCCCAGACTGTAATCGTTGAATGCGACCACTCCAGTATCTTTCATTGTTTGTTCTCTTGTGGCAGTGTATGTGTTCCAGCCGAGGGCCGCAAGTGACTCTGCACATGTGTCAGTGGGATCCAAAGAGATGAGACGAAGGACAATCAAGTACGCACTTCGTCGGCGCGAATGCAGATCGCCATCGATTATCTCAAGAGAAGTTGTATCAGAAAATAATCAATATGGCATGGAAACGCTGATGCACAGGTGGAAGAGCCGACGACGTGTTCTTGAACTGTATCAGTCACTTTCATGGATAGTATCACACCCTAACACGCAAGGTAGGGCTGTAGCAACCTTGGTTCTTCTGAAACCCTCTTGAAATGCTTCTGATAAAGCCTAGCTCGAGGCGTCCTTTGGGAAATATGTTTCCACGGAGCTCTTTATGGTAGCTGCTTTGCACCTTACAACCAACACGAGGGATTGGTATCATACTCAACGAATAGACTCTTCCCGCCCTCCTTGGAATGAATGTCGAGTTTAGGAGGCTACAGAGCGGATTGACAACACAGAGCCCGTCGGACTTTGTAAGGGGTCTCTTTTCTTGTATGGAAACTTTATAGACGAGATTGGTGATAACAAATGTGAAATTATGCAGAGCACATGAGGGGCAGAGTTTCATGTTGTATTCAAATGTAGGACATCTTTTTGACCGGGCTATCTAACCAACGGTACAGCCACCAAGCCTTACGCTCTCGGCATACATCTCATAAGTATCCGCATTATCGGCAGCCGAGGTCGCGCTCAGCTTCTGCGCCGCGACATATCCGTATGCATGATCATTGGTACCGTACAGATGAGTCATCTCGTGCAGAACAGCGCCCGCCTTGTCGTAGTCATCGTTCGCGCACTTAGGAGCGAGCACTGGGAAGTCCCAGAAGCCGTTGTTGGGACACGGAACGATGACGTTGTCGTCGGGTACGGTGTACAGAAGCGCAGAGCCGTCGGCACAGTCGCCGTAGGTGTCTGTGCAAGATATCTTCGGTGAAGTGGTCTGCACGTTCTTGACGTCTTGATAGATAGTCTGGACCTTAGACTTAACTGAGGTTGACTTGAACCAGGTCGTGAAGTAGTCAGCTGCAGAGCCGGCCGCGGTGTAAGCGGCGCCGGCCATGGAAATGGCATCCGTGACGCTTGTTTTGAGTGTGGAGGTCTGCGACGCTGAGCACGACGAATATGTAATGGCGCGCTTCTGAATTCGGGATGTGAAAGGTTCCGAGCGCTTGTGTGAGATGTGTTGCCTATAGACCGAGTTTTAGTTTTTCTCCCTGGTCAGAGTGAGAGGTCAAAGCGTACTCAGCTACAACGCTCTGATCCGGAGCCACCTCGACTGAGCCAGTCGTCTGGTCCGCACAGACTGATAGATCATTGAAAGCAACTGGGGCTTCCTCTCCTGTGGAATAACGGAAGCCTTGAATAGCAGCAACCTTGGCTTGTTTGACATTCTGGAGCTTATAGCTCTTGGCTGCGTTGACTGGTACTGTGACAGTTTCTCCAGCCGCGATCTTCTGGAAGTTGCCGGCATCAAGACCTGTCTTCTTGTAGTTGACATAGATTCCCTGGAAAGGAAGAGAATTGCCAGCTGTCGTGAGATTTAACATGGGCTCTAGAAGAAGTGAGAGTACTTTGGGTTAAGCGTACCTGCATCAGCTACCAGCAAGTCTTTCGTCGCATGAGCACTGAAAACCGTGTTGCCCTTGAACACGTGAAGTGTCTCGTTCGCAGTGTTGGTAATGTGAACGTTGACAGTGTGACTGTCAGCACCAGCGGTTGAGACCGATAGAGGACAGGCTGCCATAGCCGCGCCAGCAAGAAGAACGACCGAAGATGCCTCAGCAAGCATGATGATAAGCTTGGATGTAAAGTTTGAGGATGTAAATGACTTGTGCTGAGTGCATCCAACTACAAGAACGAGTGGTGCTTTTAAATGCTGTGGACGATCGTCATCTTGAGCGTTAGACTAGTTCACGATTCATATGAAGGCTGTAGTTGAAGTGGACCATCGCGGAGGGTAGACTGCGATAAGAAGGTCACTAAGCTTTACCTCAGTCTTGTGTCGAAGCTTGGTAGGTCTTGGGCAAATGCTTCGGCCTGCCAAGCTGTCTTGAGCAGGTGCTCCACGAAGTGGATCACATGCATTCTTAGGAGAACACCGCTAGCCGGATATTGTAGCTGCACGTTGGCAAATGATGCGAGGGCGGCAGTTTAAGCAAAGGGTTATTCCGTAACTAACAAGCCTGTACACGGTAGAGTCATGTGTGGCGCTATGGCAGTTCAGGAAGGTTCCCGGGAATTAGGACTAATCGGGAAGGATGATAATCAATCAAACGCACAAAGCCCCCACAGTCTCTGTACGGGAACTTATTATCGCGCTAGGCATAGATTATATGCTAGAGTTCATGTTTGACTATCTTGTATAGTGTAGGATCGCCCGATAAACTGTTCTAGACTACATTCTGCATTTGGCATACGAGAGGGCAGATCTTGATACTTTAATTACTGGAAGTTATGTGCAGGGGAAGCAACGGACTTTCTACGCTCAGATAATCCGCAGCCTGATCAGGATAGACATATTTTTCGTTTCGATCTCACGTACTTAATACCTAGGTAGATAGGAACGATAACCTATCAATTCACCCACAACAAAACCAATCAACGTTTTTGCATCGCTTGTCTGGCGCCTCAAGAACGGGGTAATTTGTACAATCTGCCGACACATCCATGGTGCAAATGGCAACTACAGCTTCGACCATCACAACAGAAGACGAGTGGTTAGGCAAGCTACGGTCGTCCACGTTGTTCCCGCTGCTTCTGAACCTGTCACGAAGTGTAGTAACAGTAGGTCTAGTTATCCTATTCTATCGCACGCCTGAGTATAATTCACCAGGTGTGCTTTCGGTAAATGCGCAAAGGCAAGGTCCCTTGGAGTCCCAGAAACGGTGGATGACAGACCGAACAAGGCGCCGAGTTCCCCAGGGATTCGCGTGTGGTGTGTGCCTCATGATTGTGACAGCGGCATGTACATACTCTACTGCAGCGCTGCTCTTATTCTTCGATGCTACGAAGTGCTTCTACCTGACCTCTATCACAGCACTCTTCATCTTTCTCCTTGCAAGAGCCCCTACGTATCATTGGGATTTCCACCGGCTACGGGAAGAACAACGCATCTGGAATGTTTCCACAGCTCGTGGCACCAAGACATCCGACTGGGTCTCCCTCTGCACAGTGATTCTTGCTTCACTGCATAACGCTTAGGTGTGAGTTCATATCTTCAGAGACACTAGGATGACGCGAACCTCTCTCATAGTTTTCCCACTCGCCTTAGTCGGAGACGTCCGTAGCCGTGGTAGCGCGAAACACCTTATCTCGAGCGCCAGGTTCAGTGTTCCGTCGGGCACTTCCAACAGCTCAGCATCAGTTGAAGAAGCAAGTCCTCAGACCAAAAACACGTATTTCAACCGAAACTGTAGGACATACAACAACTGGCGCTCCATAGTAACAGTCTGTTCCAAACCACCAGTGAGTGTGATGCTGTGATGGTAACAACCTGTGAAGAAAGTGCACTTGCGATCGAGCGAGGAAAGTAGGTCAAAGAAAAACTGAGCTAGACATGACGAAAAGTAGTCAAAAGCTTTCATTAGCATCGATGCGTGCCTAGAATGCGGAGATAGCTTCTCTGGGTCTATCCTCAATTCGTAAGGTTTCCTTGTCCTATTTTTCCACTGAGGCTAATCGCTACGTTTTGTTGCCGAGCTAAGGACAGGTCCGACGTAGAAGACGAGACATGGGTCACCGCCGTCGTCTTCGCAAGTAACCACCTTGACCTTGTTAATTGATTTTGCGTTGCCAAGTTGTCTGTGATGCTGAAGAAGGGAGTACGCCGCGCCTAGACCATTCGGCGAGCCTGCAAAATGTCAGTCCTTTAACATTGTTGGTCATTGATAGCATTACCAAGCAGAGCTTTCCCTGCATCTCCGACCATGTCAAAGTCTGTCCCAGGCCATGGCTTCACTTCGCCCACGTTGGCCATCTCCAATGCACGCTTGATGATCTCCTCCGTATTCTCGCTGACTATGTTGACTGCCATGAACATTTCGATCTTCTGGTTGTTTAGCGAAGGGACGCGATTCCACAAACTAAAGACCAGATCTGAGCTGGACCGAAGCTTGGGCAACGCAGAGAGGTCAGAGCTGGGATCGCTCCACAAGATCTCGGCACCACGCTCTGGACTGCGGCGGTAAAGGAAATACACTATACCATCAGCACGGTTGATGCCAATCCGGCTGTACGCGCCAGTAATCTAGCCTCTGTCAGCACCTCCTTGTTATCGTGCGTGCATTGCAAAAGGACTCACTCGATACTCTTTGCCTTCCACGTCATACTTCTGATCTGCCTCTTCAGGCAAAGTCTCATCGTGGTTCTTTCTGACTGCAGGTCCGTTCTTGTGCTCCAGGTAAAAGCAATGATTTGGCCCCCCCATCTCAGCCGATCTTCCGTCAATCCCCAGGCCTTTGAACATGCTGCTCATGTTCTCTTCGAAGTTGCAAAAGTAGTCAACGTTCTTATGGTTTTCGTTGGTGTCATGCCAGCCCCAAGTCTTGAGTTCTATCTTCAGGTCGCCATTTTATGGACTCTGCAGATACGGCCAACCAAGCGCCCATGCAGCATCTAGCTCACCGAGTGTCATAGCGTGAAGGAGTTTCTGACCACGGCAGAGCGCGTCGTTCCACATCTTGTCATACGGATCTTCCCACGGCAGCTCCTCGATAGGTAAGTGGGTAGCTTGACTTGAGGAAGGTCTAGTAAATGCCGCCTTGGAAGGGTCGAGCGAATCCTGCGGACTGAGGCCGGCTGGCAGTTGGGAAAAACGGACTGTACCAGAGACAAGCCGTGCCAGAAGCGCAATGGTGGTAAATAAATTCGCCATGTTGACGCGCGTGTCGAAGTGGAGGAGGACAGCTGCAATTGGACTCTAGCTTTGTATAGCCATTCATACTTCTGGTTTCACTTCAACATGCGCTGTGGCGCAAGTGAAGGTGCAAGATGGCAAGTGCAACACGAAATACCATCTTAAAAAGTTCTTCTCACTGCAAAACCCTGCTTCCAGAGTTTCTGAGTGAAACGTTTTTTTCTTCCTATTGCAGCGCCGAGTCGAAGCACAGTTTTCAAAGCCGTAACACCCGCAGCTAGACCAACGGTATCGCGGACAAAGTCGGACGTGTTTCAGTAATAACCTCATAGTAACCCAGAAACACTTTTGCACATGTGAATGAGTAGAAATTGGGCAGTTTAACATTACGTTGCAAATATCGGTCAACGCAATCGCGATCGCAAATCATTTCCGACGCCGCGCCGCCAGCAAAAACATGCATCAACCAAAACTTCCATCTCTTCTGATATCTCTCGATACAGTGATAATGAGCACCGCGATTGCCTCAAAATCCATTTTTTGTGCTGTAGAACTTCATTAGAGCTTGAATACTCAAGATAGAACCCAAACAGCCTGCATTGGCTATAAAGATGGTTACACGGATCAATTCATTGACAGAAGAGGTGAAAAATCCACCATTGTAATCAGTATAAATCAAGGTATGTTTTTTGCCCAAAATTGGCATGAAAAATGCTGACATGGTATGGTAGTATAATTGCCCGCTGTGCTTTACCACACAACAAGCAACGAGTGGATGTCAAAATCTCAACCCTATCCCGGGGATGATACTCCACAACGCTTGAGCCAGTATGGGTATGATGAGGTCAAGTGACATAGGATAATACAATGTCCGGCGATATGTATGCACTCACTTAAATTTGGAACGCTCGATTCATTAACACAGACTACAAACGCGGGCAGGCAAACAATTAGCTAGTTCTTTGTAGTTGTTACGTTTTGCTGTCACCCAAATTAACGATTCACTGTTAACCAGCGACGGCTGGCTAATCGGAACCTCTCGCTTGTATGTGATGTATTCTTAATTGTAGCCGTATAAATCTGGGGTGGGTGCGTACATATCGCCGTGCACCAATATTCCGTACTTCGCGACTGCGCAACGGCGTCTTGGACGCTTCGCCATTGCAGGCAAGGTACGGACCTACACGAGCGATTGATCAGCATCTGTTCCAACCCCTGACGCACCCAGTGACCTAAATTCAGGCTAACAATGTACCAGGCATAAGTTTTGTGGGTGGGGAAACAACGCAGTGGCGAGAACTACTACCGTCCCCTTAGAGCTACAAACAACTACAGCTACTAGCTTTGCCTCGTGTCTTCCTATGCATAGCTACAAACGAATTCAATACAGCTAGGCTCACTGTCTGCTGCTGCACGAGCCACTCACAAAAGTTATGTCTGGTACGAAGAGCGAGAGATCCTCGGCTTCAAAGAAATCGCCGAATCGACGCTATTTTACCGTAGCGGGGTTCAGGTGGCCTTGTTTAAATGAACTGAACATCACTGGCTCCAAATCAAGACATCACATTGATAGAGGAGGCGGCACTCGCACGCTGCATCTTCCATTGAACCAAGCGGACGATGGCCTGCCCTGTACGATTGTATCCTTTGCGCAAGCCTAAAAATCACCGCCTGCCTGTGCCGAGGTACACGCTTGCCCTGCCGCAGAAGGTTACCCACATCCACACATCTTACATTGGAGTACAGCAACACGCAGATGACGCCGCAACTACAGGCGCAAAGACTCGAGCTTGCCAAGAGGTGACAAAGTGGCTGCAGAGCGCCGATGGACCATGTACCTTTGAGTCGTTCGCGCTGCTCGATGGTCGTGAAGCTCCTGGAACTACCATTTGGGTTGGGTACTGGACGGAAGCAAGCAGGCATTCAAGAGCTCTCGAATCTCTCAAATTGCGATATCTCTACTCACTACTGTCCAAAGAGAGCCAGACGTCACTAGGTCTGTGGCACGAAAGCTTTACCACAGCAGTTTCGCGTCTCGAAACCAACTACTCGGGACTCGACTATCTCCCAGGACTTGGCCAGATACCCGACAGCAGTGCGGCGGAACATGATCTCGCCACATACTGGGGTGCAGCTCGAGATCGCATACCAGACTCTGCGCACGATTTGTTTCCTCGCCCATCTACTGGGCTCACTCGTCCGCCAAATTCGAGAGGATTAGGGGAGCACCTCACTGGTACCAGCCATCAAAATCTTGTTCACATACGCTCTGGGCAGTGGTGGGAGAATTGTGGCCAGATCGAAGCAGATGCATACGAACACAAGCTAGAGCCTACTTTGCGCAAAGGCTTGCAGTACTTGAACAATAATGCCCAAGAAACAGGCGCAATGGGAGTTCGATACATTCGTAATACAGACATTAACAAACCTCTGGTCGACTACAGCCGCAAGGAGACGTGTGGCACTGGGTTTTTCGCCAACCTCGAAGACTTGGAAAAATGGGCGAAGACACATAGCTCACATCTGGCAATTTGGAGAGGTGCAATGGCGCACTACAAAGCTTTTGCAGATAACAGGATGCTCAGGACGTGGCATGAAGTCAGCGTCATCGAGGAGGGCGACGCCAAGTTCGAGTACATCAATTGTACGCCGGGTACAGGTGTCATGGGTGCCACAACGTTACAAATGAACGACTTGAATGGATAGCTTTCTTGAGAACCTAGAACAGCTGAGCTTGTTCGTCAGGCATGTTTACCATGTCATTTAGTCTATTCGCCTGCTTCAGCTGTCACACACGTCGTATTCGAGACATATTCGGACCAAACCCGGACCAGAACGGTCGCAACTCCCCATGACTTAAGAGTGGCCAATATCCTCTCTGCACTACATCCGTACTGTCTGCACACAAATGTCGAAGCCAAAAGTTCTTATCGTCGGCTGCGGCGCTGTTGGCTTATCTCAAGGCTACTTTCTTTCAGCTGGCGCAGACATCACCTATCTTGTGCGCCCCGGTCGCAAGTCTGCCTTTGCGCCTCCAAAGCGCATATACTCCTATAAAGACAACGAGCTGTACACTTTCGCCTCATATCGGCTTATTGAAGCTGTCACCGAAGTCGAGGGGGAAACATTTGCTTTCATCTTGGACACCCTAGATGGACATACTGCACGTTCGGAAGGCGGTGTCGTAACCCTCAAATCTATTGGCAAACTAGTCAACGAAGATCAGAATACAGACTGTTTTGTCATTTACGATGCCATCGGCTTGGATATCGAAGAGCATTACGCGCGCACCATGCGCATTACACCATCTCGCATCTTCTTCGCTGCAAGCCTGCTTGCGCACCAACCCACGTCGGAGATCTCGGTACCCGTCAACGCCAGCAAAGACCTGATCAACAAAGCGGACCTCTTGTATTCACACATTCCACCTAATGTTGGTCTGTTGGTGTTCAACACGCAGCCAGCACTCACGAAGAAGCTTGAGGCCATCTACAACGTCAACGGTAAACTAAAAATCCGGCGCGTTCCCGCATTTGTCTCGTCATGGGCTCCATTGCTGGGTATGTTGCACCTTGTGGCCTGGAACCTGGATGGTTTTGGGCCGTTCGATCGCTTACGCGAGAACGACGAACTCTGGGCTTTGATGCTGCGCGCACAATCCGAGGTCCTCAACTTACCCCGCTTTGGGTGGACAGGGTGGATTCTCTCTTTCCTGCTTGGCAGCTGGGCTACAGTGAGATTGAATCTGCCGTTTATTGAAGGGGCGAAGCCGATGAACTGTATGGAGTTCAATGCCTTCCATCATGGCAGCAAGGTAGCAAAACAGGATCTGAGTACTCTGGAAGACGTACTATCAGATGGTGAGAGGGCAGGGAGGAAGATGGAGGCGTTGAGGGAGGTGGTAAGGAGGGCGACACAACTGCACTCCTGAATCTGTACCGGTAAGAAGGAGACGACTTGCAATTCTTCCTTGCACTAAGGACTATGCACATTGTGGCACATTCATTATCAAATGGCAATCAATTCTATTTGCGAAGCAATTCAGAAACGCACTGTATATACCATGGGTATCGTGAATCAAGCCTCTAGCCATCTTTCGGGTTGGCCAAGCTCGTATTACAAAGGAAACATAATTGCTCAGAGCTGGGAGGAAAGCACTACCCAGACCCTTGTGGCTAGGAGACTGTATCGGCTTGTGCTATCAATGCCAAAAAGTTAGATTGATTCTTAACGAGGACGAGCGTTGGTCCGCACGGTGTGGGTCGACAAAGCCATGTTCTGAACTTGTCGCAAGTCCATGCTGACGTGCTTAGCAACCCAAGACCTGTGCATGTTCTAGGTTGGGTTCCGTGGCCGCAGACATAAGCAGTCAACTTGCTCATGTCGAGAGATCAATGCGGATCATTCGCAGGATGCATTCCTTGAAAGCTCGCGTAAGAAAAGCTAAGGGTACTGTATCCGGCACAGTATCTGCAAGACCTGGCCAGTCCGCGTTTTTTGGAAACTGTCAGACGCCGCCAGTGTAGGGTCTGGACAGCCTGAAATTAATCATGTATGCTCCAAAGACTGCAGAGAGCCTAAAGGAGTTGTTTCAGGCATGGGCATCGTTGGGCATGTTCAATCGTGTAGGCATGATACTACGGCAGGTCCTTCCGTGCCCTTTCTTCAGGACAGGTGCTCCGGAGGAATAAGTTGGATTGGTTGACGGCGACTTGTTATTACCAATATCAACTGACGGCTGCATACTACTTCCCATGGACATTTTGAGTGGCGATTTGCATCAAGACGTGGGCCTGTAGCGAGGTTAAATTGAGGTAACTCATCGAAACTTGGCATCCTACGTCCAGTCCCTTTATGGAAAGCATTCGTGCGATCCGGTCTAGCCTATCCCACGCAAACGTTTTCTGTCAAAACGTTGAGGCTCAACAAGTTCCTACACTGAGCAGACGTTTAAAATTGTGGCAAACTCACCCATCAGCAATATGCCGAACCCTTCACGGCTACTGCAGGTGAACAACATCTTACCGACCCCCCACGCCGCTTTGAATTCTCCCGGTGTTGTACTAGTGGTGATCTTGTGCAACTGCTGTACGGTCAACAACTGACCAGATAGGAATAGGTCGCAGGTCGTACGACTCCAGCGACATGATGACCATCGTGTGTCTATCCACGCATAAGCTTCACAAATCGTCGTTATGAACAGCACTATTCAGAGGATTTACTGTTAAGAAACAGACACCAACACGTTTGCGTCTCAATGCGGCTGCTTGCGTCGTGCACACCAAGTGTGCGCTGAATGGGTCCAGCTATAGCAACAGTATTGTCTTGAGATCGCTGTGAACGACCGGTCTTCGTCGGGTGATTAGTAGATGCGTCTCTTATAGCCGAGGTTCTATCCAGGCAATGAATATGCGTGTCGAACTACCTAGGTTGAGCATGTCTTGCCTTTGAAGAAACTATGGCGTTTGTTGGCGTTCTTGCACCTGCCGTCTCATGCATGACAGAGGCAGCGGCATGTTGTGGTGGAGTTTGCGCGAATTAAGGGAGAAAGCGGGGAAGCCTTCATTGTGTGGGGTAATAGTGGCATTGGTCCAGACTCGGTGGTCGAATCCATCATGAGGCTGTGCATGCGTATGACTGTGAATGAGATGCTAACAACACATCTACTTTAACATTGGACTTTGCTTGTTGGGCTAGAAAACTACGCCTGGCAATCAGGCTCGGTGGTCTATTCCTTACTGCAGATCTACCTGGGTAGCAACAAATCAGTGTCATGCTAAATTCAGCAGGATGCAAAAGTCGGGTCAGGCAGCCTTTTTGGCGCTTGAGACAAACGTATGAACTTTGCCGTTGGAATGCATCGAGATGTTGAGACCCACAGCGGAAAACGAAGTGAAGTTTCCTTTCGCGGTCCACCTCGGCTATCGGCGTGGGGGGACGCAAGCAGGATCCACCGAGGATCAGGTACCGCACCATGTACAGCTTCTCGGACCTGAAAGCTGGTAACAAAAGCAATATGGTACCATCACCTCGGTTCGCAAGTAGTGCCGTTGAAGCCGAGTGTCGATACGTTAATGGAAGTCTATAATACATACACAGTACCGTACAGCGCATTCATCGTCCATGTCCAGCGTCGAAGTACCGATTGCCAGCAGTGTACCAGCCGGGGCACAGAGTGGTCCGCAGGCTTGTACAGAGTATTCTCCAGTCCAGGAGTGGCGTATCCATGTGCTTATTGTGGAGTACCTAGGTAGGAGATTGTGATCTCTCTCGATGTAACGTGAGGTCAAGAGAGGCTCATGATTAGAGCTAAGCTCTGACCAGAGAGCGCCACTCGAGTGCGTGGGGGCAATTGAAGCTTCTCCACTCGCCAAAGGCCTGTCATGACGAGGCGATTTGCGGAGAAATACGGTCTGGCTTACCTGTTGGAATTGGGATTTTAGTGACGCTGTCTGGTCGTGTGACAATGCCGCCTGCTTGCCCGGTTCCTTGCCACGTTGCAAACGCTTTTCTCGTCTGTTGCACCCACTCTTCCGCATGGATTTGTTAGTCAACGCACAATGACTGGGACCACGAAGAGAACGAGGGAATGGCAGGGCGCGCATTTGCGGAATCAGATGATGCGAAGCGGCGAAACCCTCCATTCCCCACCCCCACACTAAGATCCTCGAAAGGCATCCACCAACACTCATTCGAGCTCGCTAGGTTCTCGGATCGCGCGAGCGGTGGCAATCATTGGCCTATAAGCGCACAGCATGCGACCCAAAGATCGTCACTAGGCGTGCGCTCTCGCTCGACCACCGGCCAAGTTCCGATGTCTCGCTGCCGCTGTACAGTCGGCAACGGAAAAGTAGACTGTGCTGCAGTCAATATCATACACCTTCTCGATTGGCCATCCGTACGAACCGGTTATATGCAACCAAGAATGTCTGACATTGGCTGCGATGATCATCGCCCCTTTGACTTGTCCACTTTTGCGGCTGCACTCCTGGTCTCATCCCTTTGCCTGTTCATCCCGAGATCCCAGACTGACCTAGATGTCAGCTGGACCCCCACACTTGGTCGTCAAGCGGAACGTTGCTCCATCCTCCGTTTGCATTATATAAATATCTGGACTATTCTCGGTAGGTAACCAGACTACAACCATTGACGTATCCCTTCCGTTCGTCGCGCTTCTTTCCGAGTTGTTCTTTGTCAAAAGTCTCTGCGTTGATCTGCAACCATCAAGCCGTATATAAGTCACCATAGTCCCATTCTGTCAACTCTGTTACCATGTCACCGCTCCTCGACGCACCGTCAAATCCGGACAGCTATTCTTATTCAACCGATTCCTATCAGCCTATACAATCCGCATACACTATGAGCAACAATTCCGCCAGCCGAGCGCTCGTTGCCGGAATCTACGTTCCCACTGTAGCATTTTTCGATCCGGCAACAGATGACGTAGATTCGAAGACTGTCGCAAACCATGCTGTGCGGCTTGCGAAAGCTGGTGTCGCCGGCATTACCACGCAAGGTTCTAATGGCGAGGCCGTCCACCTGTCCCACAAGGAGCGCAACCTCATCACCAACACCACGCGCAAAGCCCTCGACGACGCCGGTTTCGATAATATGCCGGTCATTGTCGGTTGCGGTGCCCAATCGACAAGAGAGTGCATTGAACTCTGTGAAGAAGCAGCCTCCGCTGGCGGAGACTACGCCCTTGTTCTTCCTCCTGCTTACTATCAGGGACTGTTTTCCAAGGATACTGTCAAAGAGTTCTTCAGAGACGTTGCTTCTGCTTCTCCAATTCCCATCCTGATTTACAACTACCCCGGTGCCGTTGCCGGTCTCGATCTCAACTCAGATGTCATCATTGAGCTGGCTCAACATCCCAACATTGTTGGCTGCAAGCTGACTTGCGGCAACACTGGCAAATTGAACCGAGTTGCTGCAGCTACAGATGCTGTGACCGTATACAATTCGGGCTCGGGCTTCATGTGCATGGGCGGTTCCGTCGACTTTACCCTACAGACCTTGGTTGGAGGGGGTTCCGGCATCATCGGTGGAACGGCCAACATTGCACCAAAGACATGCGTGAGGTTGATTGAACTGTTCAAGGCTGGCAAGTTGGCGGAAGCTCAGAAGCTTCAAGCTATCGTTGCCCGTGGAGACTGGGCGGCGATTCAGGGAGGTATCATCGGCACCAAGGCAAGCCTTGTTGCTCATTTTGGATACGGAGGGTATGCTCGCAAGCCCCTGCCGAGGCCCTCGAAAGACGAGACGAACAAGTGGCGCGAGGCTTTTGATGAGCTTGTGAAGACCGAGAACTCCTTGTGAGATCTCGTGCTGTTCAGGCAGTATATTTTCGGGCTTGCTGATGGCTAAGTGTAGCCATGTCCGATTACATGTTTTTGACCGCTTTTGCATAGCAGTGGTGGGAGGTCTTTTGTAGCACTTTAGCGGTACCTTTCCTGCAATCAGAGTTGTCATACATCACACCGCAGATTGTCAGTACCAATCTTTAACGTGCATTGTACGAGTATTCAATACCGTTCACGGACTTGCTGTAGCCCTGAAATTTTAGTGAAGCTGAGGTCGAAGGTTGGATTTCAGCAACAGTCCACCTAGATGTTTCTTTGAGACACAGACCACGATTCTATGTAGTAAGTGTTGTAAATTCGTGACCTCAAGGTGTCAGCCTTACCGAGCTGGCGATCTATGATTCAACAATATTTTTGGAGAACTTATAATCGAAATGAATCGTAACAGTCTGACCTGGTCTAGGAACATTCTTAGTATCTGACTCGTACGCAGGGTGAAGAAGTCGCTCGTGATTCTTCTTGCATTCAGAACACTGTATTTTTAACGCTCGGCACTGTAACCTGGATGCTGATAATCTAGAATTACGAATAACTTTCGATTCTATGACTTGGCTTGGATAGAACACTCTACTAGTTTCTTTGCTCGAGCTTCGAAGCCTCCGCGTGTTAGTCCTTACTGATTGTTTGCTCAAACAATGCTGGTTTACTCAGTCAACGAGATGGAATAGTTTTAAGGGTAAGTAAGAAGGGTGAGTCAATTTGAGATATTTTTGGCAGAGAGTAAGTAAGTGAGTCCGCCATAACGAGAGCGAGCACGTATGGGGAGCCTTAAGACAGATAGTTTTGCTTGCATTTCTCCCTTTTTGTTTGTACATGATGTGAAGAGCCTCATTTGGCCATCGAATAGCAGCATCCAAACACAGCTATTGACCATCTACCCTATTCAACGCTTAGTGGTCTTCCGTGTCAAAATCCTCAAACTCGACCGCGATCCTGTCACCTTCTTGTTCCTTGAGTATGCTAGTGATGTAAGCCTTACTTTCCTCCTCGTTCCGAAAGTCCTGGTACGGGCTGGATTTCGGCTTGTAGCCCTGAATGTGCGAGAGGGCCTCAGTTGTCACGAAGATAACTTCGAGGTTTGGAAGTAAATCTGTTATCAGCTTGACAAAATGACATTCATATACACTCAGATAGTGAGTGAGTACATCATAACCGATCTCAACCTTCGTGATGGCCCTTCTCTGAGCAGCCATCAGCCTTGTCACTGAATTCCTCGTGGACAGATTTCTATAGTCGAGCATGAATATGTTTTGCTGATATGAGGTGAGAGCTGTTTCCGAATAGACTTGGCGGCTAACTTCAGGAAGATGGAAAGCTGCAAGGAGTTTGGTGCCCGTATGGCGATAACTGCCCGGCCCCAGCTTCATTGCGCAGCCTTTCACGTATTGATCGTCTGGTAAGACAACTAGCTGGCCACCCATCGCGAGACTCCAGATTTGGTTTCTGATCTCAGCTGGCAAACGGAGGAGTGGTGACTCGAAAGCATTACGCTTTGCGCTATCAAATGATCAGCGACCAAGTCCAGCATTCGTAGTGCTTATACTTACATAGCCACAAGATGAGCTGGTGTCTTTTCGAGGTTGAGCAGACCATTCCGGTATCGCTTGACACGGTAGGTGCTGGCTTGTTCAGTCGCGATCGCTAAGGCGCTGCTTGTCGTGATTTGGGTCTTCTTTGCTTTGCTCCTAGTGACTCTCGCGGCGTTCGATGATGTCTTTGCAGTCACTGCGGGTTGTGGCTTGCGAGGCGCCATGGTCGGCGGCGCTCGAGAGTGAGTAACGGAAGTAGTGGATGTAGGTAAGAAAGAGTATGCGATTGCAGTAGTGTGGTTTTAAGCTAGGTCCGCCAGAAAAAAAGCTACGTCACTGCTCACGGTGAGAGAAAGCGCGTAGGTGAAGGCCACCAGTCCTTCGGACACCTTGCATGCGGCTCCCGCGCGGGCACCCTGACTGCGTTCACATCGATACATCTTCTAAAGCTGAGTTGAAGGTAAGAGGCCATTTCAGCGCTTGTCAATCCCATAGTGAGATCAGAAAAACTTATTCGAGCGCAAGATCCTATCAATAACCCAGCTTCACTCCGAATCTTCACCGTCCAACTCAGAGTCCTCGGCTATCTTCATGAAGTCAGCATGAGCGAACAGGAGAATGAACCGTAGAGTCTAACGTACCTCCGTGCAGTGATTCACGTGCTCAAACACGAGTTTGACACCCGGCTTGGCTTCCTTGAAGTACTTGGTGATGGTGTTGATGTTTTCTTCAACAAGGCGGTCTTGTTTCTCCTCATCGAACATGTCCACGGTGCTAAAGCTGTATCTGAAGGAATAGCCGACTTCGATGACGACCTTCTTGACATTCGGGAACACTTCGATGGGGAATGCACGCGGCATTGGAGAACCACAGTCGGCCGTGTTCATCCGGCCGAGCATGCGCTCAGCTCGATGTGTGATGACGTGAACTTCCGCGATAAGCTTTTGCTGAACCGGAAGAAGATGACGGGCCTAAGCAAACGCCTCTTCTCTTCCAAAACGAAAAGCATTGCTTGCGAAAGGGACAAGTGCAGCCTCTACGTAGATCTGTCGACAGACTTGTAGAAGGGCGTGCGAACCCAGCGGACAAGTGTCCAGGGCAATCGGTGTCTTCTCTTCCATGTATCGACCTCTGAGCGTTTCGACGAAGATGACATCGAGGACTCTGCCGCCAGGCGCATACTCCCAGATGTGGTTCCTGAGTTCCGGCGGTAGTTGAAGCAGTGGCGTGTTCGAGTTAGTCGTGATTCTACATATGGTTAATGACCACAGCCAAGAAAAAGACTGCAGCTGACTGGACTTACGCATCCAAATGTGCTCCGGACATGCGAGTAACGTCAAGCAAGCCGTTCTTCAGCCGGCGAAGAGAGAGGGGTCCAGACTTTGATTCCCAGGCGCGAGACCAGACAGCATTGACGAATGTAGCCCTGTTTCTGGAGTTTGGTCGTAGTGAGGTCCTCTTCGGTGCCATTGTAGTGGTGGTGGTGATGATTTGAAGAACGTCGAGAAGATACGCAATGGCTTTTGAGTTTTGAGGGATGCTTTCTAGGCTTCCTGTTCCGCTCTCTCACCCAGAGACTTTCATAGGATGAACTCTTATGAACCGACTGGTCGCGGCCACCAACTCACTCACTTCAGCACCATATCATCAAGCAGCGACCCTCTCGAACTTGACCACCAAACGTGGGTCGTGTTTCGCCCATCGAAGCCTGAGTCTGCCTTCCTGCTCAGTGCAGTCTGCATCCTCGAGCTCAGAACCACCGCAAGCCCACTTGTCACAATCACGAACGACGCCTGTGTACCGAACCTCAACTCGAAGCACTCGAAGACCTTCAAACTTGTCGATTGGGAAAACGTCGCCCAGTCTCCGAGGCACAAAGCCTCGACTCTCGACCATGTATTTCGCCTTCCAGGTGACGAGGTAAACCTCCGTGATGGCTGTCTGTTGAGCCTTGTTGAACTTGCCAAGCCATGGCTTGAATGCGTCTTCGCTACTAAATCGGAACTTATTGAGCCTGAAAGGGAGCAGTCTTGTTTCCGAATGGATCTGACGACAGGTTCGAAGCAGGGCGAGGCTGTTCTTCTGGGCGGTGACATTCGTGATTGCAGTACCCCAGGGGATCTGCACTTTACATTTGATGTCGAAAGTCGTGTCTCCCAGCACCAATGCCCAGATGATGTTTCGAAGTTCGGCTGGCAAAGCAAGAAGAGTGGCGGTTTTCAGTGTTGCGACTTGAGGATCATCATCGTTGAAGCGTGCCGCTCTCGAACATGAGTCGTCTTGTGCCATGATCGAAGAGAAATCTCAGACAAGGGCCTTTTGCTTGAAAGTGCAGCATCAAGGCAAAGGTATTTGTAGTCAGCCTTATGGCGTTATCTTTAAGCATGATAAAAAGAAAACTGTTGACCCATGTGTGCACGCCAGGCTGGAGAATCCGAAAGCAGTTTCGGTGGCTAAGCTGAAAGTCGAATAGGAGGTGGGTCCAGCGATAGCTGAGAATGGTGGTTGCTGGTGGACTCGAATCAGCAACGCAGCTCGCTGCTCCAGACCCAGATCTGACCGGCTTTCCCACGTGGCACATCAGCACGCATTTTGCGCCAGCTTTGAATATTTTCCCCGTGAAGAGGCTGTATTGGCACGGTCTGGACTGCGACAAGCGCTCACCGCAATCCGCCCTCGCTCTACTTTCTTCTTTTCAGCCGCAGCAAGCTGACTCGTATGCTGACCCTCCAGTGCCTTGATCCAGACAGCGTTGTACCGGTTAACAATCGTCTGTATACGAGTTCGTGGACTGGACAGATAGATATGTCGCTAATGTGGAGGAAATGTTGGTGAAACCCTGGATCGTGCGCGTGAAACCAGGGTCCACTCCGCAACTTCAGCAATGGCCTTGCTAGATGTTTACATCACCAGTGTTGTGACACTCCACTACCCTACACAATGGCGAATCTAGACGTGTTGCTGCTGAAGGGCGCCACTTCAGAGAACCCTGAAGAGGGTCTGGCTGAACTGCGCTACTCGATCCTTACAAAGGGCATACCCGCCAACAGCGAGGGTATGGTGAGTTCCCCACAACAAACACCATAACAAGCTGCGAATAGACCCTCGACATATGCTCTTCGGAGTCTTGACTTGCGTTCTGGAATGTTGCTAACACTCAGTGATGTAGTCTGAGCTACGCATCTATGTATGGTTGATAATGCTCAATGCGCCCCCACTGCGCACCGATGTTTACCTCGACCTCGTCCGACAAGGCGCATCGCCAGCGCACGCCAAAATCCAGAACGACACCTTTCGTACATTTCAGGGAGATCCACTCTTTCGGCGACGTGTCACGCAGAACAGCATCACGCGCGTGCTGAACGCGGTCGCCTGGAGGCTGAACGATGCGCACGAGGCGCGAGTGAACGGATGGCAGTCTCCGCCAACTCTGTCTGAGTTTGGGGGCAGCCCAGATACGTCCATCATGTCGCGGCACTCTTTCAGCACTGCCCCTGGTACACAGACGAACGCTTCGACGACGAACGACGCTGAGCAGATTGGCTATGTCCAGGGCATGAACGTGTTATGCGGGCCCTTCCTCTACGCTGCAAAGGGCGAGGTCGAGGCTTTCACTGGCTTCGAGCAGCTTATCACACGCGAATGCCCAGGATATGTGCGTGGCTCCATGGAAGGCGTACACAAGGGGCTGGCGCTGGTTGATAGAGTGCTAGAGGTGGTTGACAACAAGCTGTACCAGCACCTGATGGCACACCGTATGGAAGCAAAGATATACGCCTTTGCCTCGGTGCTCACCATGTGCGCCTGCACGCCTCCTCTGCCTGAGGTTCTGCAGCTCTGGGACTTCTTGTTCGCTTATGGACCGCATCTCAACATCCTGTGCATCGTGGCACAGCTTGTGTTGATTCGAGGAGAGATTCTGAACAGCCCAAGGTGGGTCCAAAAAACATTTCTTGTAACGATCACTGCTAACACTTCCACAGCCCCAACCAGATCCTTCGTAACCTGCCTGGGCTTCAGGCGAGGAGAATTATCGATGTGGCCGTGAGCTTCTCTGGCCAGATCCCTGAAGACATGTACGCAGAGATTGTCAGCCACGCGAAGTAGAGCGGCATTGCATTGGAGGCCAGAACGAACGAAGGCCATGATTTATGATAGTACGACCAGACGATACCCCGCATGACACCAGATAGTTGGATGAAGAAGCAATATTTGTCTCACTAGTTCTGTGTTTCTTGAGTCCACCATACTTCTCACCATTCTTTCCTTCCTGTCTATCTCACCCCATCTTCATTGTCATCCTCACACAAAGCATGCCTGCAGAATGCGCAGTATGCCTCTTGCATCATCACAACGACAGCATCGCACGCACTACTCCGCAAGATTAGTGAAAATTCGTCTGAGGTAGCGTTTTTGCTATACTGAGCGCAATCGCGTCACCCTACCACCTCAACCCACACGGCGACGCAGCTGCCCCTTCCTCACAACACCATTAGGCCAGCGCACCACGCAAGGCAGCCTCACCTCCAGCTTCTCCCAAACCCGCCAATCCCTCAACACTCTCACCAGCACCACGACAACGCCTCACTCACCGCGACCAATCCACCACGCCGCACAACCACGCCCAACAACCTTCAATACACAGATCAACCTGAATAACGAATCCATCCATGCCAGACCGCCCGCCCTCCTGCCAAGACAGCGCGCGCCCCAACCCCTCAATGCCATGGCCCTTCTACCTAACCAGCACCCTCGTCCTCCTCCTCTTCCTACTATGGGGTCTCTTCATCCTATGGTTCTACGCATGGAAAGTGCGTCCCCTCTCTCACCCAACCTCCCTTCCTCCCTCCCCGCCGCATCCATCCAAGGGAGCGCTAATAGCTGACCAGCAACTCGACCAGATGCTCACGCGGCACGAAGCGTACGCGGGGAACCACGACAAGTGGATGGAGGCTGAGGAGCGGTCGAAGAGCATGAAGGATGATTTGAAGTTGCGGCAGTTTTTGAGGGGCGAGTTGGGGATCGTGGAGGAGAGGTTGGCGGAGAGGTTGGCGAGGGGGGAGGTGGTGGAGTAGAGGAGGGTTGTGAGGCGCGGAGGGGGGTCTGTGTGGTGTGGAAAAAGGTGGTATACCACGACGTCGATGCAGAAGATGGGGATCAATAGGATAGAACACGGGTATTGCACAACTAACAACTTTCTCCACCTCCACCTCATCTTTTCCCCTACGCTCAATTACCCTTCCTCTTCCTCTTCTCCCTCTCATAAACATTCTTCTCATACCCCTCCTCACCCTGAATCTCAGCCACCAACTTCTTATACTTCTCCTCATACGCCCGGTCCTTCTCCTTCTTCTCCCGCAGCGTCTCCCTCGCAATGAAATTCGCGTCCTTGCGCAACTCGCGCATCGCACCCTTACGCTCACGCTTGTACTCCTTCTGCAGCTTGGCGCCATCCGCGCGCTCGCGGTCCGCATCGTAGTGCTTGGTGGGGTCGAAGGACTCTTCGAACTTGGGGATGCGGCTGGGGATGGGAAGCGGGCGGTGGAAGTGCAGTGTTTGCGGGCGGCGGGCGAGTTTGGCGGCGTTGAGGCGCGTGAGCAGGTTTTGCGTTGTCGAGGTTAGGTGGGCGCTGCGTAGGGCTGGGAGTAAGGGGGTGAAGATCTCAGTGAAGGCGGGGGAGCTGCTCCAGATGTCGGCTGCGCTGAGGATGTTGCGCGTGTGGCTGCTTAGAAGCGCTTTGGTTGCGTGGGGGGAGCGCAGGCAGAGCGAGGTGTAGCGGATGAACTCGGGGATGTAGCGCTTGGAGAGGGTTTGGTACTGCAGGCATAACGCGCCGATGAAGGCTCCGGTTGCGATGTCACTTGCTGATGACGGTGTGGTCAGGCCCATCCACCGCGCCATCAGGGTCACGGCGGGGGTGACGACCTGGTGGAAGTGGTCGGACGTTGGGTAGATGGAGCCAATGGCCGTCAGCAGCGCCAGGTCGCCTGGCGTGGGCTGGTTGGAGAGCTGGAAGGCTTTGAGGTGCTTGCGGAAATGCGTGGCGATCTGCACGGGGTACGAGCGCGAGATGGAGTGGATGTGGCGGATGATGGACTCGATGACTGACAGCGGTGCTGCGGGCGTCTGGTTCGACAGGTATGCGACGTGGTCGACGAGCGCGCAGGCAAAGTCGGCGAGCTTGTTCTTGTTGTCTTCCTTCAGACCAGCGTGGTACAGTGCTCGTATCCTCTGGATAACTGTGGAGATGTCGCCCGGCGCGACCTTCTTGAAGACCTCGAGAAGTTCCTCGTGCGAGCGTGGACACGGGTATGTGTATGCGAGTTTGGACGATGATGTGTCGGCGCCGATGGTAAGAACGCCCTTGACAGCCTTAGACTGGGCTTTGGGCTGCTCGACGACGTCTTTCAAAAAGTCGGCGTCGTCCTCGTCCATAGCCATTGTGTCGTCAACCTCAGCATCACTATCAGACTCTTCGTCCGAGATGTCGGCCTCGGAGTCTGTAGCCACGAGATCGTCATCCAGTATGAAGTCGTCTTCGTCGTCAACACCAACAGGCCTGCTCTGCCCCGGTGCTGGCGGTGCAGCAAGACCAAACTCAGCAGCGTCGTCGTTGACGTCGGACATGTCCTCGTCGTCATCTTCGACCTCCTGCTTCTTGGCGGGCTCTTCATCATCACTGGTAGGCTCGCCCCTCATGCGCTTCTGGCGCTTCTCTTCCAGCTCCTTCAAGCGATTGGCTTCCTCCTTGGCCTTCTCCTCGGCCGTCTTTGTGCGCTCGGTGGGCTTCGACCGCTCATCGTGCAGCATCTCGCGCACGCGGCGATCGTACTCCTTGTCCTTGCCGACCTGCGACATGTTGGCCAGCAGCGCAGCTCGGTCGGCGTTCATGCCGAAGTCGTTCTGCGCGATCTCCTTGACCTTCTCAGGCTCGGGCTTTTTGTTGATGTGGCCCCTCAGCGCGGCGAGCACGTCGTTCAGGTCCTTGTCCAACTCCTCCCTCAGCTCCTCGTCGTCCTCCTTGGCTTGCTGGCGCTCGTACTTGTGCAACTTGCTCTTGGCAATGACCTCCTTCATAACCTCGGCCTTGCTCTTCTTGCGCTCAGGTCCATCCTCTGCGCCGTCTTCTTCAGCGTCGCCCTCCTCGCCGTCTTCCCTCCTCCTCTTCTTCTTCAAAAATCCATCTTCACCCTCGCTGTCGCTGCCACTGACACTCGCAGCGTCGTAGTCCTCCTCGCCAATCTCGTCGTCAAACTTGAGCGTCTGCCCACCGTGCGTAAGCTCAACCTCGCCCTCGCCGTCTTCAAGATCAAACACATTCCCACCACGCTTGCGCTGCTGCTCGCGCTCGAACCTCGCCATCATGCGGTCGTCGAGCGACATGGTAGGATCATTCTCACCGATCCGGCGATCGAGAATCCCACCCGTTTTATTCTTGCGGTTCATCTCCGGCAACAGCGTCTTGCGGCGCGTCTCCTCGCCCGCGCTCTTGGTGACGCCCGGCCGCCCGAGCACCTTTGGCTTCGCGTTTGTGGTTGCATATTCGAATTTCTGCGGGCGCGAGAGGTGCTTGAACTCGAAGGGGTTGAAGGACTCGCGGATCGAGGCGAGGGCCGAGGCTTTCTGAGCGTGGTGCGCGGCGGATTTGTTCTGGGATTTCTTCTCTTTTTTCGACTTTTGCGGGCCCGTGAGGCCTTGGTCGCGCAGCGAGGCTTTGAGCCGTTTGAGTTGTGAGGGCGGCATCTTGACCGACTGAAAGCAGAACGAGCGTGCCGAAGCGAAGGTGAGTCTCAGAATGAGCCTGGTAGTCGCCGTGCAAGCTCGAGGGTGTCGGTAATCCGCCATCCAGAAATTGTTCACAGTGGGGCCTGACCGCCTTCCCTATCCGCTCTAGCATTCCAGACCCCTGCTCCGGCGCATCACCGCTCGCCGTAACCACGCGCAGCAGCACGTCCACAACCACGATACACAGCATGCAATGAGCACGTTGACTCGACTCGAAGCCCACTGTAGATAAACATGGCGCCCAACATCCCAGACCACTACCTCTGGCTCGGTCTCGGTAATCCCCTCCAACCCTCCCCCAACCCTCACC
>JAPEUW010000247.1:0-48576 GCA_027946445.1 Ascochyta clinopodiicola
AGCTTAGTATTGTACTATATTTTATATAAGAAGAGATTATTTCTTCTTTTTTTCTTATCTTTCTACTTCTATAGTATTGGATAGATATATACTTACTAGAAAGCTATCTAAACTTTTAATATTAATTTTTTCTAGATTTTCTAAATCTTCTTAATAAATTCTCTAAACTATTTTATAAATCTAGATCTAAAATTCGTAGAATAGAGTCTAATACTAAATATACTATTCTATAATTTTTTTATATTATATGAAAACTATAGAAACTCTTAAGCTACTTAAATAAAGAGTTTTTAGAAAGATAATATCAATCTAGAATATTTTAAAGAACTTTTATTATTAGCTTCTACAGTTTAATATAATCTATAAGTAAAGTGTTAGAAGCTTTTAAGTATCTTCTATAGTAAGAGAAATATTATGTTTTATAAATTTTTTTTTTTTTTTAAGAGTTTCCTCTAGTAAAACTAGAGCATTAAGCAAATCTAGGTGTTATATACATAGACACGGTATGTGTTTATAGCCAATTAGCTAATTTATCTTACCTCTAAGAAGCTTAGGTTACTAGGCACCTGCGGAGCGGCCGGCGCTAGCAGCTGTAGTAACTTGTTAGCCGCATCTTGAATTCCGACCGTATGCTGAATTCTGACGCCATACATACAAGTCATCAGGGTACACCATCTCGCAGCGCAGTCAGCAACGCCTGAGACAGATCGTACAATCGAGCGCGCATACTGGCCTCCAACCCTTGTGCCAGCCCCTGCGACGTGGTCTGATCGAAGGGGTTGTCGTCGAACAGCAGGTCCCTCACCACGACATCGATGCCACTGCCGCCGCCAGTCGCCCGTAACCGCTGCTCCCTCTCCGCCATGGCATGCAGCCGCTGCGACAGGACCTTCACCACCCGTTGCACCTGGTGCAGACGCGACAATACCAGCTGCCGCACAATGTGGTTCGCATCCTCGCCGTCCAGCTCGTAGCCGGGCAGGCCGTCCGCCGAGAGCCGTACGGTCAACGGTGGCTGGTTTGCCGGCTCGCCTGGCTGTAGGCTGGTGGCGTTTGCGTGGCACGCTGATGCCGCTGCTGCGTACCAGCCAAGCGTCTTGAACACGACCAGCGCCAGCGTGAATAGTGACGAGATGTCCTTGGCGCAAGGGCAGGCGAGCACGGCATTAGTCGTCTCCATCGCTGTCTGGTTCTGCGACAGCACATACTCCAGCTGCCGTAGAGTGTGCGTCTCGCTTTTCTGTTTGTCCATGACCAGCTTACCCAAGACCGCATGCGCCTTCGTACTGCAGCCACAATTTGACGCCGAGCTCGGGACAACCTGGCCCAACACCGAATCTCTGCGTAGGGGCGGAGTAGGCATCGTCCGGAGAGAGCCGCCGGCCGTGCCGCTGTTGCTCGTTGAGAACCAATCCACCAATGCCAACTTTGCTTTTGTTGTCGTCGGCGTCTGCTGAAGCTTGGCTTGTTCTGGAATTTGCCCGGCACCCATGGGCGCCGTGGGCATCTCAATCGGAAATAGCACTTGTCGGTCTGGGATGCCGGTGCTGGAAGGTGTGAACGGAAATTCGAAGTCGTTGTGGTTTAGCCCCGGATCGGGATGAGGATCGAAGTCAGGCGGCAAGAAATTGGACGCTAGGAAGTCGTCGAAGTCGTCGCCTATGGTTTCCGGTACCGTCTGCAGCACCGAATTGCCAGACCATGCCTGCCCGCTAAAGTCCGCGAAGTCTGGAGTGGAAGCATTGAATATATCCCTGGACAACTGTGGCGAACTGGACGACGAAGGCTGGTCCATCATCACAGCATCAGGCGCTTGCGCCATTGCGAGACCGTCTCGTGCTCCCGAGGTAGCAGATATTGGAGTGGGCATCTGCACGCTCGCAGGTTGCTGAAGAGGTTGCGGCGGTCCTTGGGAACCAGCCATACCACTATTGGTGGCTGACGCGGACTGCTGAGTCGTGGTAGGCTCATAGGTCGGTACCTTAGTCTTCTTCACAGCGGGACGTCCCGCTCGGCGAATGACAGCATAGATACAGGTCTCTTCTCGTCGCACACAGCGAGCACATGAGGGCTTCTCTTTGGTACATCCAATTTTTGCATCGGCGCAAGCATTGCAGGTACTTCGCAGCTGCGCACGTGGTTGTGCCTGGTTCGACATTATGTATAATGGGGTTGATAATAATACTGAGGGGTACAACATCAATGAAATGAAAGCACTGGTGGGCAACAGGCAATAAAGAGAAACCATGCTGATTTCCCTGCAGCTCTATCATCTCAAGCTACGCTTCTCACGGCTATAGTCAAAAAACGTCATTCACAAGCAAGAAGTTCCGATTAGCCAGGTGTAGCTAGTTAACAGTGAATTACCAGGTTAGGTGACAGGACGCAGGGCAAAATGTGGGCAAAACGTGATCTACAGAGAATCAGCCAATTGTTTGCCTGTCCGCATTTGTAGTCCGTGTTGATGAAATCAACGTCTCAAATTTGAGTGGGTGCGTACATATCGCCGTGCATTATAATGCTTGTAGAGTCTTACACCAAGACATCTCTACCGCACACGCGGGACCCCACGGCTTGACTTCTACCGTAAACTTTTAGTCTCACTACTACTGCTAGCAGGGGCCAGGGTAGGTGGACTAAGCTTTGTCAGCTACTAGGTATTAGACTAGGTGCTGAATAACGCTGAGCCTATATCAACCTTGGTAGAAGATAGGAAATCACGTAATAGGGCTCTACTAACACGGTAAGAAAAGTGAAGTTTGAAGGATCAACATTGAGAGGCTTCTTTTTCTAGCACATCCCACGTTCATCCTCCCCTGTGTCGGTACCATCCAAAGTCCAGAAGGTATGTATGTACTCTCGTACGAATAAGGTAGGAGCTGTACTGCCCTGCATGTGTTCGTGCTGTAATGCCAATCGTCCACGGCCTCGTCTCAGCCGCACGCCGATGCTGCGCGGCTTGATAACGTCAGGTCACGACAGACTCCCATTCCTCCCCCGCGCGACCGTCTGCTCCGGCCCATGCACCAGGTTCATCTGCTTGTTCCCGGCCATTGTGGTTCTCCATACCGGTGTCCCGGAAGTGAAGAGTGTATCCATTTGCTCAAGCGTCAGTCTGGCCGTTTCCGGCACAATAAAGATGGCAACGGTCAGGGTAACGATGGTCACTCCAGCGTAGAAGTACCCCACGCTCGTTCCTATCGCTACGATCATGTAAGGCGTCCAGAACTGCGCCGCGAACGAGAAAATCGAGGCAAAGGCTTGTGTGTTCGCTTGTCCTTGGGTTCACAGATGCACCGCATGCACCTCTGCTGATGTCAGCCACGAACTAGCGCTGATTGCCCCTCCAAAAACGAAAGCCCGAACGCAAAGGAAGGCAACCAACACCCGTAGCGTGGTAGTACTGCCGGTGCCGAGCGCAGAGCCCACCGCCGAGAAGACAAGCATTGAGCAGGCAACAATCGCGTACCCATACAGCAGTGAGAGCCGGCGGCCCACATTATCGAGGATCCAAGGGCTGACCAATGAACCTGCGAAGATGCAGACGGACACGATGGCATGCGTCGTGAATGCGCTCGCCACACCCAGAGACGAGAGAAAAAGGGCTGTGTATGGAGCCACGAACTGAATACCGGTAATCTGCAGTGTAACGAGCATGAATGCTGACACTAGGGTTCGTTGCAGGTTAGGTGGACGGTAGATGCTTATCCAAGCCGACGAAGAGATAATGTGGGTTTCTGCTTCGATACCTGCTGCAATGATCCTCATCTGCGCAGTGACGGCTTCCGAGTGCTGGTCGAGATCAAAGAACTTCGCGAGAGCCACTCTAGCGTCGTCGTCTTTGCGTCGAACAATGAGCCACCGCGGCGAGTTAGGGAAGAACATGAATGTCGCCGCCAGGGGCACGCTGAGAGGGATCTGGCAGGCGATTGGGACTCTCCACTGCCAGTCGTTCGTTGGACTCAGCCTTGCCGAACCGGCGCAGACGCCGGCAGCTATCGCATTGCCCACCGTCAGAGCGACGTTGTAGATACCCATCATGAGCCCGCGCTGGTCTGGCGGCGCGCTCTCAGTGCCGTATGTGATGCCAACAACGAAGAGCTGACCAGTACCAGCCACATTTATGCACTTGCAGACCATGTAGTTGAGGTAGCTCTGGAATGTGCCGAGCATCCCCGCGGCGCCTGCCGCCACCAGTGCAGCGCCTATCATGACTGTACCACGCCGGCCGACAAACGTGCCTGTGACTCCCGGAAGCGCGGCGTCAAGGGCCTGAAAGAGCGCGCTTACGCTGAGCAGCGACTGCTGTAGTGAACTCAGTTTGCACACCTCCGTTGCAACGCCGTTGACAACGTCGAGCTGCGTTGTGCAAACAGAGCCGAATGCTTGATTGAACGAGGGCATTGCGAGCACGATTCCGGAGTAGCCATAATCCAAGTTGGCGATCCAGGCAATGGCGCAGATAGCTGCAATGAAACGCCACATGAACGGCGTAATGCGCCGAAGGCTGCTGGGTGGCGGTGCATCATGGTCTGTCGTCGGGTGATCCTCCTTTGTCAGTGCGGTTTCGCGAAGCCCGTTCTTTATCATCGCCGTGTCCGGGATCCAGTCTTGCCGTCCGACTTGCGGAATAGTACCGTAGCCAGACAACGTCAACAGTGCATCTTGTACATATTACCATTGTGTGTACATACTTTTGATGGTCCGACAGAATCGATTGTAGCGGCGTCGGGGCCCGACCCTTTGAGCCGGACTTCACGTTGGTGACGGGCTGTGGCTTCGGTGTCCACGATGCACGCGTCCAATCAATCAAGGTACTCGTCGTTCCCGTGGGTCTACGGAGGCCGGGCACTGGAAGTAGTCAGAGCTGTGACTTCGGGGCTCGCTACAAAGAAGAATTTAACGCTTCATGTCACTATTTAGTACAGAGCGTCACGCACAGATACGTGCATACACCTCAGGTGTTGCGCAACTTCAAACATATAATGCTGCATCACTAGACAGCCCCTTGCGCTTTGATATATTCTGTTTCTATACTCGTAGGCGCTAGACTCTAGTCTTTGCTTCACAAGTATATACACCTTGCTACAGAGCATAAATGCTTCTTATCTAGAACCCTTACATTTCTAGATAGGTTAACATTGCTAACCCATTGCTAACCATGGTAAAATACACTTTAGTAGATACATCAAGCACAACACCTACAGACCTGTGTAGATTTCGTAGATTGAATCGAAGAGTATTTTAGGGTTTATAAGAATTAGTCTTATAGTCTAGTTTACTAGAAGGCTTAGCTACTTTACTATAGATTTATAATATTAGAGTATGCTATAAGATAGTAGTATAATAGTAGCTAGTAAGAATACTACGTATCTCTATTATCTTCTAGAAGTCTACTACTTTTTTAACTTTATAAACTAATATTCTTACTAAGCTATTAGAGTATCTTTGTAAGTAGTAGTAGCTATAAATAAGAAAAATCTTTTTTTTAGCCTAAGTAGTAATCTTAGAAAAGAGAGATATAAGAAGATATAAGCTTACTTTATAGTAGAATGGAAAACCAAGTAAGATTATCTTAAGTTTATTGTAGAACTGGTAATGTCTACTGCAACATAGGCTGGTAGAAAGGTTATAGAACATGTAGTTAGTGTTGAAGTTGAGGGTGTATGTTAAAGATGTTCTATGACGTAAGCATACTCGAACACAAAGTGTCTAAATAATAGTTGACAACTGTATTAAGTCTATGCCTACCATCTGTCTCCGTAAGAACAACCTATGTGAGATTGAAACAATGGTTCCACTTTAGTTCCTGATCTCTCAATATCGGAGTGATGCGTATATAGACAACCAATACTCATAAGACACCTTCCTAAACGTATCTGATATAATCTGGTTCGTACTAGGTAGGTACTGCAAAACAGAAGGATCTTTGGTCGAGTACTGTGGCCACATAGCCATGCTACTGTTCTTGACCGCCGTTATATTATATGCAGGATTGCCATTTGGGTTGAGGTGGTTAACAAAATTAACATAGTAGCTGTTTTGGCTGTCCTCCGCAAATCGGTTCCTGGTCGAGTTGGAAAAAAGTCCGTACAAATCGCTTCCGTGATAACTGCCCAACCAGTCTATGTCTGGATAAGCCGCCATCTCGAACGACCACGATGGGACAGATGACGAGATGAGTTCCAGTTGCCGACGACGCGCAAATTGGAAATAAAGATCCCCATAGATAGCAGCTAGCTGCTTGAATACAGGATACAATTGCCATGATACGCCGGTATTGAATGGACTTCCAGCAGCGGGATGATTGTCGTATGTGTCTACCAACCCGGAAATGGCGGTGCGGGATGCACCCGGGAAGGATGAGACGAGATAGTCGGTCATCCGATCCAATGTCGTGAGGTTATCCGAGGATGTAACAAAATAGGTAGCTTCATCTTGCATGTTACCGACGATGTAGGAGACATTCGAAAAGGCGCGACCAGCGAAAGCAACTTCACTTGAATCAGGAAGAAAGTCATCCTGATCGTCCGGTCGAGGCTTGTACGAGGTCCTAAGAGTTAAGTAGTTGGGCAGAACTGGATTAGCCGTTGAGGCTGCCTTGACGATCGTTGCGTTGAGGCTACGCAAGCAGGATAGATGAAACGTAGAGTTTCTACATTCAGTGGCATCAACAACCCGATTGAACATATCCTGAGCGGTAGGTGATCCAACGTCTTGGAGGGGATAGATCGCGCCAGAACTCTGGATGGCGCCTCGGAACAGCCGTCTGCCGTTGTAGGAGTTATCGCCACGATTGACTATAGTCTGGTACATGACAGAATGCGATCCTGCAGACTCGCCACTGCAAGTAGTCAGATCAGTGGCATGGAATGTAATACCTCCGGCATAGGTGCATAGCTTACACAATTGTCACCCTGTCTGGATCCCCGCCAAATCGCGCAATGTTGTCGTGAACCCAGTGTAGCGCAAGCCTCTGGTCTTTGAGTCCCGCATTCGATGAGCCCTCGGCTTTGATCTCATTGCCGGGCATGAAACCGAAAACGCCCAGACGGTAATTGGGGGCGACAAAAAGGATAGGTTCTCCCATGTCCATTGAGAACTTGACAATCTTGTCGCCCGGATACAGTTGAGTGGCTCCATTCATGAAACCGCCGCCGTGAATCCAGAAGAGGACAGGGAGGAGCGTGCTGCGTCTAGCAGAATAATTACTGGCTGGGCGAACGATATCTAAAGTTAGACAATCTTCCGTCTCCTTCTCGATGGGAAACAGTGCAGGATTATCTAGGCCCTGCAAGGTCTCTGTGGCGGCATTCAGGATTTCGACCGGGTTCTGAGGTGTCTGGAGGCAAGCAGGTGGAGTTTCAGGACACTCAAAGATGCCCAAAGATGTGTTAAGAGCTTGTGGAGGTCGGAACCGAAGGTCGTTTATCGGAGGCTGCGCGTATGGTATACCCAAGAATCTGTCGACACCTGAGACAGTGTGTCCGACTATGTTACCCGAGTTGATAATTACTTCGATGCTAGATACGACCGTTGCAAAGGTCAATCCAATCAGGAAATTGACCATGGTGAGATATCGGATGTACGCTTGGAGACTCTGAGCGGGCATTTGTGTAACATTGAAAGATCGGACACCTCTTCTTTTATGCTCTCTCGTGACGAGCGAGGTGGGGCAATTTTTAGGCTCACAGCTCGAAAGATAAACGTCATTTGCGTAGACATGGTTAATTGAGACATTCCACCAAGCCGTCTGTTGTTTAGGCGTTGCTTAGCTTGCTATAGACACGTAATGAAGCAAAGTGTAGTTATATACCCAGAGTCGCAGCCGGCTAATTGTGGATCAAATAGTTTAAAAGAACGCTTATGTCTCCGTAAGGCTCCGGCGGTACGAATTTTGGTCCGGGTCAGTTGAAGCATGTGCAATGATGATGTTAGTCATCTTCGAAATGCCGCTTTGAGGTACCGACCTTCTTCCGCTTACTCGTAAGACCTATCCTGATCAGACAAAAGCATCTCGTGCAAACTTTCAATGCTGATTCATGAGGCTCAGCCCGGTAAGATACTGTTACTGTTTACACTTTATCACTGTCAGGCAGAAGAGAGGTGAGGTAGGAATGGGGATGAAGAATCTACACATCTACGTTAGACTTCAGCAGGTCCAGGAGACGAATAGAATGAAAATTGTAGCTGCGCCAACGAGACGTTGCTTAATGCTGTGTGGCCATTGACGTACCAGTAAATTTCGGTGCATAGCTGCGGCAAATTTGAGCATAAAAAGTAGATATAAAAGCAGAGCAGCGCTCATAGTAGAACTATAATCAAGCATATACCAGGGCACACGCTAAGCAAATTCCATATGGGTGACAGCTCCATACACGTATTTACGAACTACACCATCTAAGAGCCGATGATGAGCCACCTCTGTGCACTACACAACTCTTTTAATAAACGTTGTATACATAACTCTTGAGCTAGAACTTCAAAACTTTGGAGAGCTACTATCAGGTATCTGAAATCAATACATACAAATTTGTTATGGCTTTGTATAGTTAGTAGCAACCAGTGTTGGTGTATAAGGGTGAATGCTAAGTGGCTTGTCGGCGACTCTCAAAGGGTGGGCAAACTGAGTTCTTCGTGTCCGGATATGTACGGAGAGCACCTACTAGCCCGAGGTATTGGCGCAACTTGGCGTAGATATGTGGAGAACCATGGTGGACACATCGGTACGGCCGTACCTACGGCGCGCCGGAAATTTCATTTGCACTAGCCTTACTCCCACCTACATTCAGTAAGCACCAGTTTGACCCCGACACGCTATCCCGAAGCGACAGGCGTACCAATATGAGGCATCCGCTAACAACTCCTTCCAGACTCAGGTGAGATTTTTGGTGGCCAAATATGGTTGACATTTCTCTGTCTCCAGGTCTATGTGGTTCTAAAAGCAGCTCAAAAGAGCCTGAATAAGCGACAGCATTGATATCTCGTCGCTCATCTTTTCTGTCAAGTGTCCAGAAAGTGTTTTGTCAACCTTTTTTCCTGTCTCAAACTCAGAGTTGTGATTGCATCTCATATCTCCTTGGCTCTTGCATTGACCTGCTTCCGGTCCCAGTCAGGTACTTTGTTTACTCGCACATGGTGACCTCAGTTTCTTCCGACTCTTGACGTTCTTTGAAGAAATTCTGTTTAGGATATTCAAATTCATATGTACTTAGCCAAGTAAGGATTACACCTAGCAGTGCGTTAAGGGTTGGATAACGAAGGCACCTCTTCAGGCCACAACGGCCACCAATTCGACCATGCTCCCTGATCGTTCAGACTACTGCCCACCTCGGCTAAGAATTCTGTTAACAGTATGCTTGGAGTGGATGGGTCTTCTTGAGCCATTTCGACCGGGTCCGCTGTCCTTCCAGACGCGGACACAGTCGCAACCTGACTAGCCCCATCAATCTCCATACTATACTGATCTGATCTATCGACGGCTCGGAACTCGTTCATGGACTGGTGGAGAGTGTCGAAATCAGCCCTTGATCGTCCACGGTAGCAATCCATAGTTGCCGCTCGTTCGTAAAGGATAGAAGCGTGTTGAATAGTTTTGATCTGTTTCTGCGTAAGAAATTCAATCTTCCAAGGCCATGGGGTATATCAGTGCGCTTACCCATCCTTCTGTAATGCTCCAAACATGACGGAGCTCCTCAAGAAAACCCAAGCATATTTCGAGGCACTCCTTCGCAGCCGGACTGCGGTTCAAGTTCATTCTGGGGAACCATCGGACGTAAGCGCACATGTAACCTGCCGAGAAAGCGCAAAATCCTACAAAAGGTGTCATCATCAGTACACCAGCATCAGATGCTTGTTCTAGTATTTGGGCGATTCGCTCGGCTGCCCCAAAGATCTCGGTAGAGCTTTCCTCCCACCAACCAGTAGGAGCTTGAGCCTCTAGCAGTGGACTATCAACAGGCCCGACAGGAAACGAATCCGGGCCTGGGAGAAAGGGTATGTACTCGCGGTAGTGCACAAGTATGCTAGAGCATCCGCGTTAGAAACAAGCCGTGAGATAATTAAACATGGCAACTTTACCTTACGAAGTAAAGCAGATTCAGATATGTGAAAGTTTCTCCATATCCTAACATGGTATGGGCCGCAACTGACGAAGTCGGAAAATGTAAATTCGGATGCTGTTTTGCTCGCCAATCTTTGAGTTCTTTGCAGATGACCGACCACGGAGATCCAGGAGCCCACGGGCAGTTGGCAGGTGAGCACATGCCAACAGCCTTGCGGCCATCTTGAAAGACGAAGGACATGATCTGCATCCAGATGTCGAAACCGCCGACCAGAAGTTCCGTACCGTGGATGCTGTTGAGTGCAGGCGTGTCATGGAGGAGACAATCATTTGTTCCACCAGATTCAGGGCCGAGTGCAAAGTGCACGGCATTCAATGGCCTTGAAACCTTTAGTCGTTCCATCTCCGACAAGGGAAGCATTGGCGGATTGTATGTTCCTGCATTGATCATACGATCCATGATGAAGCAAGCCCAGTAAGTACGATTCTCCACGGCTAGGGCGACTCTGTTGTAGTTGCTATGATCCGAGTGTAACGATGGTTCAAGTGGGTACGGAGCTACACGCAGACTATGGACAGACTGCATGATTCGTATGGCAATTCCTGTAGATTTTAGACGATAATTGACATCCACACAGAGATCGAGCCTACCACAGTTTACCCAAGCCTGCTGAAACTGCTTAGATCCCCAATCATGCACGCACATAATCAGCAACGCTTGAACAACTTCAATCTTTGGTGGACCGAGCATGAGTACAGGAAGTTCTTCTCGGACGTAGTTGGCATACTCAGCTGACGACAACAAACCATCAGCCCATGGGTCGCATGCTATTCCAGGTTGGAGCTTGATGACTGCTAAAACAGCACCGATCAGAACTCTCACCTCCCTTGTAGAAGCTTCGGATTCCGCGTCTCCCACGAAAGTCGCCACATGGAGGAATGGAAGCTCGAGAAATTTGTTGTTCAGAAAATGCAACGCCTTGAGGACAACTTTTCTAGACAGTGAAGAGATATGTTGGTTGGTAGCCTCCTTCCCCGATGTTCGGACCCGACCAGAGCCTTCGACTAGAGGATCTGTGGTCGATAACATGCTCCACGGGGGCGTGGATGGCGATGGCTGTGGCGAGGGACCGCGCACCACTTCATTGGTACGTTTGATGATGCGTTTTCCAGTTCTCGCAGATTGCGGTCGTGTCAACACGCAGTCTGATATGCCGATCCGATCGCATCTGCGGCACGGGGGTTGGCCTAGGTGGTCGCATTTGATCTTGGACTTGCTGCAACAAGGGTGTTATGTTCAGGTGATCATGTCGCGACAGACAATGGACGGGGCACCTTTCGGACGTACCGGCAAGAACTACAAGAAAGACTAGTGCGCATCGTAGGACTGTCGGGTATGTACAACGCTCACACAATTGAGCTTTTGCGGAGTTCGATGAGCTGCTATCGGCATCCTTTCGTCGCAAAAGGGTTCGTCGGCAATCATCGGTTCTCGGACCTGAACTTCGCCGGTCGACAACTTTGGTGCGCTTTATCGTTGACCAATCATTTTTACCCTAAGAGCTGGTCTGCTGCTACGAAAATCTAGCGCAAAGCTTGAGCAGGTCACTTGATACCCCCATTGCCGTTACTGGCCCACCTGCTCCTGCACCTCGAATAACTAAGGGTTTGTCTCCATACCGCTTTGTGTAAAAGCTGATGATGTTATCGCTTCCTTGCAGCAGTGCAATGGGATCGGATGGATCCACCCACTCCAGCCCAACCTTTGCCTTCTGAGAAGAGATGTCGACGCGTCCAACAAAGCGCACAACTTTGCCGGCCTTTTGCGCCGCCAGCTTATGTTGTTCCATCTGGTCGTCGAACTCTGGAAGCCTCTCGAGAAATTCCGCGCTGCTTGACACACTCTCAAGCTCTTGGGGAACTAAGCTCTGAACTGGGAAAGACGTTGGGGAATCAATGTGAAGTCCTGCCAGTCGGCCCAAAATTGTAAGTTTCCGGGCAACATCGAGACCGTTGAGGTCGTCTCGTGGATCGGGTTCGGTAAAGCCGAGCTGTTTCGCTTTGAAAACCTCCTCCGACCACTTGCCTCCACTGCCATTCAATGGTGCAAACGAATTGAGCAGGTACGACATGGTACCGCTAAAAACCCCCTCAATCTTTGTGACTTCGTCGCCAGTTTCGACAAGGTCGTTCAAAGTCGAGATGATAGGCATTCCAGCGCCAACCGAGGACTCATGATAGGCGTAGGAGCTCCCCACGATTTCTGCCTGCTTGATCTCTTGCCAGAGCTGATAGGACCCAGAGAAGGCCTTCTTGTTCGGTGTGATAATATTGATACCGTTCCGCAGTAGCTCAGGGTAACTCTCGGCGATAGCCTGTGAACTAGTATTGTCGATAAGAACAACTCTGTTGGGCGCCTTTGACAGATATTCGATGGTCTGCGAAAAGGGCTGTGGGTCGTGTCCGTGTGTATCAAGTTCCGACAGAGCTGTGCCAATGTTGATGCTGCGGTAATCCTTATAAAATAGAGCTCGATCGATGATGGCCAGATAGCAGAGCCGCAGACGTGGCTTCTGGCTTTTCTCCGAAAGGAATTTTAGCTGTTCAAGGAAGCAGGCGCCGACTCCTCCCGCACCTATATTGCAAAGCGCGAGGTTAGACAACAGCATGATATAAATCATACGGACGCAAGTGGTACTTACCAAGAATGGCGACGAAGAGTTCCTCAGATGATTTGGACATGATTCTCTGTTCGTTGGTATGTTAACCAGAACAATGAATTATGAAATACAGCAGAGAAAGACACTGGGGTCGCAGAAGCATCTGCGCGCTATTAAGTAGGAATCTGGTGACGGTCAAGATAGCTGTCACCGGAGTACTTAGTGCGAGATCCGACGGTAATTTCTCCATTGTAGATTTCTTGTCCCTCATCGTGGTGTCCGAACGACAATTTACCTAGCATCGGTTATGATGTGCCGTCGGGAATAATGTTCCAAAGCCGACTTCCCTCAGCGACCCGATGACCCACCACTTGCATAAACTTACGATCTCATAATCAGTTAGATATAAGAGCCGCAGTCCCCAACATTGTGTGACGCTCAATAGATTATCAAGATATCATCGCAACTTAGCAATCATGACCCGCGATCTCCCATTCAAAGTATTTTAGTCCTGACTGCCCTTCAGGCCAAATTGGTATTGACTATCCGCAGTTGAACGACAAAACGATTTTCCACGAACAATCATTGAACAATGGCCAGTGGATTCAAGCAGGGTCCTTGAAGACCTTCGATGTCGAGGGTAAACAAAACTAGACGCCTCATGCTAGAAGCCCAAAAACTAACGACTCATAGATCCAGGAACTCAGAAAGTTTGGGCAACTTGCCCGGCAAGTGACACCTCAGACGTCGACCAGTTCGTCGAATCATCACACGAGGCATTCCTGAAATACCGTCATGTCAATCCGCGAGAGCGTGCAAAGATCCTGCTCAACTGGCACAGGCTCATCAGCGAAGCCCGCGACGATATCGCTCATATGGTTGTGTATGAAACTGGAAAACCTCTAACAGAAGCTTTAGGGGAGGTAGACTATGCTCTCGGCTTTGCTTGGTGGTTCGCTGGGGAGGCAGAGCGAATCCGAGGTTCTGTTGCACAGCCGTCTGTTTCAAACCGCCGCACTTTTGTCATTAAACAACCTATTGGGGTTTGTGTGGCTCTCGTACCATGGAACTTTCCCGTTGCTATGATCATTCGAAAGGTTGCAGCTGCGCTAGCTGCGGGATGTTCTATGATTGTCAAGCCTTCACCAGAGACTCCCCTGAGCGTTCTGGCCCTTGCTGATCTTGCCATGCGAGCCGGTCTTCCTGCTGGAGTACTCAACGTAATCTTGACTGATCAGACCAATACACCTGCTGTCAGCGAAAGGCTGTGCAAACATCCACTTGTTCGTAAGGTCACATTCACAGGCAGCACAACGATAGGGAGTCTCATTGCAAAGCATTGCAGCGAGGGACTCAAGAAGGTGACGCTGGAGCTTGGTGGTAACTGTCCCTTTATCGTCTTCGACGATGCTGATCTTGAGCAAGCCATAGCTGCTCTTATGATTCTCAAGTGGCGTACCGCGGGTCAGGCCTGCACTCACGCCAATCGGATCTACGTCCAGAAAGGAGTTCACAGCAGGTTTGTTAGCCTATTACTCGAACAGACGAGAAAGATTGTGGTCGGACATGGAGCTACGAGTGGGACGACCATGGGTCCGCTCACGACTAGTCGTGGTATCGAGAAACTTCAAAGACACGTCGACGACGCAGTCAGCAAAGGCGGCAAAGTAATGTGTGGTGGCAAAAAAGTACAGAACGTTGACGGATTCTTCTTCGAGCCGACCATCATTGCAGAGATGAAGCCAGACATGCTCACAAGTCAAGAGGAGATCTTTGGCCCCTTGCTGGGCATCTACACTTTCGAAACAGAAGATGAAGTTGTCAGATTGGCCAACGACACCTCCATGGGTTTGGCATCGTACTTCTTTACTAACGACGTGAGTCGTACCTGGAGAATGTGTGAAAGCCTCGAGGCGGGAATGATCGGTATGAACACGGGTAAGCTTCCTTTCTTGATCCTATTTAGAGTCGACTTAGCTGACAAATACCAAAGGCAACTCTTCTTGTGCAGAATCTCCCTTCGGCGGAATCAAGGCATCTGGCTACGGGAAGGAAGCGGGCAAAGACGTTGCCATTGAGGAATACCTTGTTCAAAAAACAGCAACACTTACTGTTGCCGAGTAAGATTGATACTTAGGTCAAGAATCTACTTCAAGTTTAATCCCGTTGCAAGATACAACTAGCCCTCTTATTGGAAGCCACTTTTTTACTTGCTATAGCTTGTACTAGCTAGTAGCATTGATTATTTCATAGTGATGACAATGCGGCATCTACGAACAGAGTGAAACCCAGCGGTGTGTTTTTGGAGACACGTTGAAGAATATGAATAGATGTAAAACACAAGATTTACAGTAAAATGGCGAGAACGTACGGAATCTGCAGTCAATCTCTCACTATAAACGCCTACTTCATCTTGACATGATATTGCTACATGACCGGAAATGATATGTACAAGAATTAGACCCTGATAGCCACTTCGCTATGACTACTAAGCAAAGACATCCTTGTTGAAGGTTATAGCACCCTTCCAGGTCAGCCCGTTGTCTGTAGTAGAGAACCCCTTTGAGGTCGCTCCCGTGAAACTCAGCGTAGCGCCAAAGTTCCTGTCAGCCTTTGCGAGAGTAATGACGACATTCTCCCAGGTATACTGGGCAAGCGTGCCGCACTTTCCGGTGAAGCACTCGTTCGCGGCAATAAAATAAGTAGGATCCTCGCCAATGTTGCTGTTGGTGATGGACGAGATTGTGTTGCCATTGATCGACACCCTCTGCGAGACCGTGCCTGATCTCACAGTATTGATCTCAAAGTCCACCTTCTGCTTGTTCGCAACAGCGATATAGGGCTGGTCTGTCTGGCCGTTAGGCAGCAGAGTCGACGCAGCGACGCACCAGGCGTCGTTCGCGGCAGGACATCCTTGGGCTGCGTTGACTGGGGCCCAGTTGAATATCGGCTGCATCAACGGGACGTTATTGTCGCTCTGAGATGCGGAGATACCGATCCAGATGCTAGCCCAACAGTCTTTCTGCGAGAAGTCTGTGGGCACTGGGGGTGCGGTCACAGAGTAGGTGACTTTCTTGATATAGTTTGAGTTACTAGTCGGGCCCATATAGACTTCAAATTGAGTTAGCTTTAAACTTCATGTATATTAAAAGCTACTTGCCGACATCACCAAAGTGCCAGTCTTGGTCCGCGGCGGCACAGAGAGCCAGCGCAAAGGCGGTGATAGTGTAAGAGAAGCGCATCTTGGAACCAATCTGTCAACAGATGGCACGAAAAATATGTAGAAGCAGAAGTGAACAGATGAAAACGAATGTTATGGCGGTGGATGGTGGCTTGCGTCTCAAATGCACCCCTGGCAAATATATACCTTGGAACGAACCTTTCCTGCTCAGCTACCTGTGCGGATACGACGGCCAATCTTGCGATTCATGGAATCTAATGTAAGTGGTGGGTCTGCTCGTGCGCATGAAACCACTGAAACAATTGCGGGCCGAAGTAGAGGAACAGAGGTTCACGCGAGTACCTAGCCGAGCCTCTTCACGGTGCACAGGCCAGATACAGGATCTTCCATCCACTAAGCATGAGAAGCTTCAAATGAAAGGCTTAAATTGTCACGTATTGACTGTGACAAGGAACGACACCAACAATCTGCTTCTTGGTTTTTATAAACAGAAGAAGGTCTAATTGGCGGACACCACTGGCGTGCCCTGTTGCTCGCCCGGCAACCGATATCAATCTGTGAGCGGGCTAACCCTGCTTCCACCATAAGGGAAAACGCTCACACGACAGTAAAACGCTGCAGATCTTGATGAGAGAACATCACACCTTAAGAACGGGGTTGAGAATCGATGAGTAACCTGTAATGTGTTGATGACGGATTATTGTTGGCTTACGACGTGAGTGACATACCTATCTCGTACGAGACAGCGCTAGATTTGAGGCCTACCAGATACTGATACATCATCAACCTAGCAATGTGATATTTTGCGCTGCAGACAACTGGGCATGTATTTCAGGCCTGGCGTAACTGCAATATCTCCGTCCTCTCTTCTTTACCGCGGGGCTTCTAGGCCCCAACTCAACCACTCATTATCTTGACTCTGTCTTGTCTCGGTCTTCTTCTCATTCTTGACTTACTTGCCCATGGACTTTGGCTCCCAGTTCCCAAGACTTTTTATGTATCGGTGACGTCCGATCCTAGTGTATAGTCCAGGTTTTCAAGTGAAGTACAACACGAACACCGCCTTTTCGTAGATCTTGAAGAGATCAGCCCAGCCTCCACAAAACGAGCAACTTTCCACCAGTTCCGGAGTGCGCCTATCTCTCTTCCCCAGGTCTAGCTCGCTTCTGCCAAACACCTCCATCAAGCACTCGTAATGACGACGCAAGTCGCTCGGACGCAAACCATGTGTGTGCGACATCTGGAAAGCAATATTCCTGTTCACGGATCTGAAGCAAGTGGCTCTAGTTCTTTCCTTTATGAAAGGCTCATGTAGAGTAGCAAGCATGTTAAAAAGCATACAGGATACTTTTGCGATGTCTTTTAAATGTAAGTGCAGCGCAGTAAAGATTTTGTAAAAGATCTTAGAAAAAATCAAGAATTTGAAGCATCAGAGGGCGCTTAGACAGTCTGAAATAGATTAGCAGTGCAAATGTCCGTTGAGCGGTGCACAGAAACAATGAGAGCCGCGTAAGTACAATCGGAGGGGACATATTAAATCACAGCATCCCAAACATGCTGTGCCTGTCTGATGGGGGTTACTTCACAGAGACGATGAAAAGCTAAATAGACCCAACTATGCACCCGTCCCTTCACTCTGCCTTGTGATGCGCCTTTCCAGTCATAGGAAGATCAAGCTGACTGTAATCCGACATCTTTGGTAAGTTTGAGCAACAGTTGTGACGCTCTTAGTTTATAGGAACGTACTGGCGGTCATGAACAACAACTTCCTTTTTTCGGTCGTTGATCGCAAGACCAATCATGTGTCAGATAGTCAAGCAGATTAGAAATTTGTACGAACGTGCACAACCAATCTAACAAGCGTGACGCATTCGTGATCTGTGCTATGCTTGGTTGTTGGTATGCCTCAGTCTTGCGGGATATGTAGGATAAGAAGGAGAATTTCTGTATCTGATGCGATAAATCTACACCATGTCCTCTACATCCTGTTACTCGAACACTCGTCCGTAAAATGTCCGAAGCCTAGCCCACGAGGAAGTCTCGAGAACTCATGGCTTCGGCCTGTTACCTAAAGGAGTATCTTAACACCAACGCCGCCGTGCCCCTGCCAACGACACCTTTTTCGTCCAGGTGGTCCATCAGGTCAAATTCGGTCCCCTAGAATCCGAGGAATACCTTCTTAAGTCGGGTACTGAAGATCTCATCGAGGTCGAGGAACAAACTCTCTGAGCTCAAGAAAGACCCAGTGAATGAGCACCACTGACGTGCTGACGTCGCTCGCCCTGCGATCGATAGTGAACTGTGAGCGGGTGAAACACTTCTTTTCTGACCGTGTGATTAGGATTGAGAGACTTCGCTGGATGAATAAAAGAATCGATCTTATCTCTGCCAAAATCGATCTTATCTCTGTTAATATGGCCCACGCGCAATGCAATTCACCGATTTGCATCCACGTGTTGCTTCATGTGAATGAATGTCTCAACGCGATTTAGGTCATCGTGGTCAACCTCATGACCATACGAGACACATCTGCCTGCGTCTTTGATACTTGCGGCTTTCCAGGAGACGGCAGTGTGACTACTTACCCAGATAGTTCCTACTATCGAGACGTATAACATCCTGCCCAAGCATTGATGTCCGTACAGGCCGGCTGATTACGACGACCACAACTCATGAACGGAATCACGTAAAATCCTGTCGCTAAGTGGGATGCCCAAGCTTGAGATGTTATACAAGTGTTATGTTGTTACGCAAAAACCATATGTTCTTTACTTTGGGCCACAGTGACGGAAAAGCAAAGCAAGGCTCAGTTTGACCACAAGTGGAACTGGCATGGAAAATGCCCATAACCCACTCAAGGTGTAACCGAGTTTCCCAGTAACCTTCCCACTTCCTCAGCAATCGCCAATGTCTTCTCCTCGCTGAGCCGTTTCCCAATGACTTGAACAGCGACAGGAGCCCCATGATATGCGAGAGGATCGTATTCGGCTTGAACGGCATCATCAAGATCATTCAATGGCGAGTATCCCGACTGTTTCTTATCGACGGAGCTGTCAGCAAACGTGACAGGAACGACGACACTCGTAAAGTCAAGCAGATTAATGGCAGATGCGTAGCCGTAATACTTGAACTGGTCGTGTCGAATGGCAGCCGACGGCGTGATGGGCGCAATAATACAGTCCAGCTCGCAGCCAAGTTCAGCTTCGAGTTCTCGCCACTTGGACAGATACTCTATTTGATAGTTCCACTTCTGTAGGTGGACATCCCACAACTCATTCATATCGACCTTGGGTAAGTTCGGATTGAGAAGATCCTTGATGTTGGGAATCACTGGCTCGCCTGAAGCATTGATGTCCTTCAGTACGTCCTGTCACACTGTCAGCTGACTTGTTCCATCGAGGGAGACGCGTAAGATGCACGACAGGGTTTATGTACCGTACAGCCATCCCCGGCGTAAATCTTGTTGATAAGATCAACAGCAAATTCATGCTTGTGCGGCACCCATGGCACAACTCTGTGGTTGTTTTGTTTCAGGACATCCAGAACGAGTTCAATTCCACGCAGGATGGGGGGGTGTGGTAGAACCTGTACTATCAGTAACAGCAACAATTGGAAGTTACTATTATAGACTTACATTGCCATCACACTTGTAGTATCCTACCGTAAGACCCGAAGATCCTAGCTTTGCCTTGACCGCTTTCTCTTGATCATATCTCCAAGGCAAAGGTACAACCTTGGAATCGTAGTTCCAAGGCTCTTCGTGAAGCACTGACGTCAGGAAGAGCCTCAAGTCTTCATGGTCAGTTATTTGTTGCAACATGATCGCACGTATGTCGTCCGCTTACCTGATGCCGAGTGAGCGATGGGTCCCACGACGCTGTGTACAGTTTCTTGTCCTTCCATGCTATTTGCCATGTTGGCATAGGGCATTCGACCGTGACTGGGTCGAATACCGTATAGAAAATTGAAGGCAGATGGAATTCTGATGGAGCCTCCGATGTCTGTTCCAACACCAATAATCCCACCACGAAGCCCGATCATGGCTCCTTCTCCTCCTGAACTTCCTCCGCACGACCAATTCTTGTTGCGCGGATTTGTCGTTCTGCCGATAATGTTGTTTACGGTTTCGCAGACCATCAAAGTCTGGGGGACACTTGTTTTGACGTAGAAGACCGCACCTGCTTTGCGGAGGAGAGCCGTAAGAACAGAATCGTTGTCGTCATATTTTCCGAGCCAGGACACGTAACCCATGGATGTTTCTTTGCCCTGATCGCAATGTGTCAATTGTCTTTCACAGTGTACTTACGGGCACCTGGTCACGTTGAAGGCACAATTGGGTGAACGTACTTTGATGCGCAATTGATCTTTCAACGAGATGGGTAGACCATGTAGAGGTCCAACGGTCGTTTTGTACTTTGCGTAATGGTCGTCCAAACTCTGAGCTTGTGCAAGAGCTTCCTCGGGGAAAAATTCGTGCACACAGTTCGTCTGTAGTGGTCAACAAGTGAGTTGGAGGTTGACCTAGGATGATTCTCACCAGCTGCTGTGCTATGGCAGCTCGTTTGCAGAACGCTCGTGTGACATCCACCGATGTGAGCTTTCCTTCAGCCAGTCGTGCAACCAAATCAGTGGCCGTGGATTCAGTCAACTCGAGCTCTCGCGTAGAAAGCAGCTTTGAATCTCTCGGAAAACTGAACCCATTGTGGTCTGTTGGAAGATTTTGAATGAGCCACTCGGGAGGTATCGAGCTCGAGATACGAGCGCGTTTGTCGGCAGCAAGCTGCTCCCAATTTGTACTCATTTTTTTCTTGTACGAGCTAGAAGAGCCGACCTGAGGTTTACCTAGTACAATGTGTAGAGACGGACCAAAACGATTGCGGCCACAGGAATCTGTTCTTATTCATAGTTCTTGCGTCGGACCAAACAAGCTGTCAGTACCCCTCACCCATGGATCTGTTCGCGCTAAGAGATAAGGCGTGGATTTACTCTATCGGGTCGACCTATCATCTCCGCTCGGAGTGGAAGCCCCGCCCTTACAAGACCCATTGCTTTTCCCGACGCATTTCCCTCCGCATCACTCCCTTGGTCCGACTCCATAAGCGAACGACTTCCACCAAAGAACGGTTCGAGCCTGGCGCTCGAAAAGGAGATCCGGCCTTTGCCAACGATGCTCGAGATGCAGCACGAGCGTTTCTCTTGTCTGGACGCAGCACCACCTTAGATTCTCTCGTGGATTCTCGCATGCCCTGTGGAGTACCCAGTCGTCTTAACGCACGCTTCGATACCAGTGGTCTCTTGCATTTAAGGGTTGTGATTCATCTTGCGTTCCATCTGCAGAGCAATTCAGGACCGCATCAATGCCCAACTTAGATACTGTCATTTACTCGAATGTCTTGCAACGGTATCCACCTGCTTTCGAGAAGTGAGCATTACGTATGCTGATCTAGGCCGAAATGTCCCTGCTGGAGCGACGCTTGTGCTACCATAGGTACAAACCACAAGCTCATTTCACAACTCTCCGAGGATCACGCACAACCCTACGCCTGCTTCTACCTATTTCCGCTGGTGCAAGAATATTTGTTGGAGAGAAAATCGCAATGTTGGAGATGCGTGCCTTCTTTGCCGTTTGATCTGGACATCAATTCGCCTAAATTAGCCAATGAGACGAGTGGCTACAAAGCGGCAGACGGCTTAAGTTGTAGGCCACGGCGATATTATGTCAGCCCAAAACCGGTATCTCGATAGACAAGATATTTCCCTTAGATCTGATTCACCGAGCTTTCGAGGTGTGTACGTCGTATGCTCGAAATTCAGTCGTGTTTAAAGTTCAAGCTTGCCAGATCCGGCCGCAAGGTAATTTCCTGGTTTTTAGCACGGCATTCGTGTTCATAAAGACGAGCTTGAGTTCAATGCGGGCACATCACAGTGATCACACATGAGATTCGGCCCGGGCGGCCATTCTGCGACGAATCCTGATTTTTCGAGTTCCTGTGGCTCCCAGAAAATCAACGATAATCTCATCCTCGAAAACACAGGCTCTTGCTAAAATTCCGCAGGTTACGAAGCAGGCAGCGCATTGGTCACAGGTAGACAGATACCTAGTGTTGCATTAGAAAACAACTCGTTGCGCTGTGCGTTCATGGTCATACATGTGTCGCACCCCGGACGGCTAGATTAATCCCGCCCCGCTTCCAGCAGCATTGGAACCCGATCACAGGCCTGTTGTAACGGCCTAGCCATGACACAGACGCTAACAGGAAACCAACTCTAGGCTCGCAATTTGTGCCCCTTTACTTGATGAGTATCTAGTCTCACGCGCGAATGTGAGTACGAGCACCCTTCACACCCTGAAGGGAACCTCAATCCTCGCAAGAAAACTTCAGTAATCATGTCCGGTGTTCGATGTGTATGGGTCGCGGATCTACCAGCGTCTTCAGCCAAATGGTACGAAGACGAGTACATCCCGAAGACGATATCCTCTCGTTCTCAGAGGGTGCTGCTGAGTGAGACTGTTGAGACACCCTTGGATAAGGACCTCGAAAAAGATGCGCCATGGAAGAGCCTTGCAGTTTACGATATCGATGACGTGCAGACGGCTGCATACCCAGAATACGACAAGAACGACGGTTCGCAAATGTTGAAGGGTGTGAAGTTCGATGTGAAAACATATGAAGAGCTCAAAAGATGGCAACATGGTCCTTGGGATGGAGGTATGTCTCACTGAACCCCCAGATCTATTCATGCAGGCCTGTAACAAGTGGGTAGATGGTGCGGACGTCGCCTCGCTTATTGTTTTCGAATGGCAGCCTTGCGAAGAGCTTAGGGAGAAGATTGTCGACTTTTACCAGACTGAAATCGGTCCTATGTTCTCAATGGTCCCAGAGATCCTGAGGCTGCGATTGTTCCAAATCAAGGATACAACAGCGCAGATAGCAGACTCGGACGAGACATCGAACAGCGAGAACTTTTACCGTTACATGTCGATCACAGAGATGAACTGCGAAGAATGGCCCTGGGGCGAAATATTTGCGCTAAACGAGCTATCTCAGTGGTCAGAGTATTTCGAAGGACAGAAGGCAGTGGTAAGTTTTGTTTCAATCACTACTTATCTGGTCAACGAAAGCTAACAAGCAGAAGAAATGGCAAGCTAGTCACTATGTGGTGAAAAGGAGCTATCCTGATCGTGAAAATTAGTGTAGTAGTGATGGAAAGCCAAATTTCCAGCGCTTGTCACTGGCTTCTTTGGAGTCGTATTGCGTGGTATAGAGGAAGCCAGCTAAGAAGAGAGCTGAAACAGCGAGAGTGACGTCATTGCTGATCAATCTTCATCCCAAGTTCTTCCACGACCACTGCCGATGGTCTCACATATATATTTCTACCCACCTGTGCCACGGATGAAATTTGACTTGTCTATATCAACACCTTTCCTGCTCGCCTCGCTTCGCCTCTAAGTCAATCAGTGTACGCAACTGTTGGTAGTCTTGCAGCGTGGCAATAGCCATCGCGATGCCCCCTGGAAGGCGAACAGAAAACGAAGGCTGTTGGATATGCAAAGCTCGCCGCAAGAAATGCGATCAAAATCGCCCTACATGTGATAATTGTGACAGCCTCAACATCGGATGCAGCTATGGACCAAAGCCTCCGTGGATGGACGGAGGAGATCGACAGAGACGAAAGACCGCAACGCTCAAGAACGAGATCAAGCGCAATGTAGCGTATAAGAGAGGAAAAGCACACATCCCTGATCAAACAACGGCCAGCACCGCCAATCATCGTTTCGATATCATTTCTGATATGAAACTGCCTGGAAACCTGTTGAGTGGCCAGCCTACAGTGGCTACTAAACCGAACCACCGGACATTGGCTCAAGGAGGCGCTACAGAGACCGGCGACGAACGTACCATGGTCGCCTCGTTGCCCTGGAGTCATCAGCAACACCAACGCTCAGAGACCCTAGAAGGAGCCTCTGCTAGTGAGCTAAATTTTGTTATGAAGTATCTCGATTTTGTCTTTCCGGCCCTATTCCCGTTCCAGCAATCACATTTGTTTGAGACGGGAAGAAGCTGGTTGCTACTGCTGTTGAGAACAAGCCGGATCGCTTATCATGCTACTCTAAGCTTATCGTGTTACTACTTCACTCTTGCGCTTACCGATGCGGAAGAAGGCGCCGAACATGCGGTTTGCAAACAGTTGCGCTGGGAAGAAGTGGAGAAAGAAACTTCAAGATGTTTCGAAAGCTTGACTGCGGACGTGATGGCCTTGAATCTCAACTCAAGAGGTCTATCCTATACGATTTCGGAGAGAGTTGAGCTGATGAGCAGCATTGTCCAAGTTGTCGTCTTTGAGTTAGCAGTGGGAAAAGTGTCTCCTTGGAACACTCATCTTACTGCGGCGATTGCCTTATTTGAAGAGATTTTGGCCAGCTCTGAAGCCTGTCTGATGTACCAAAATAAACCTCAGTCAAAGTTTGGCTCAGTACTTCTAGGGATTGGGAAGCCTCTCTGGACTAATCCGGGGCCCAGCAATCATATATGGTCTCCAGAGCAGGCTGGCTTCCGGTTCTGTGCCGGCTTGTTGGTTTTCATCGATATTATCGCAAGCACGGCCACTCAAGAGAGTCCGCGACTTCTCCAGTATCATTCAGAAGTCCTTTCGCTGGTGGATGATGGACTACCTGCTGTAGGTGAGGCCGAAATCCGGCTTTCGAGCATTGTTGGCTGCCGTAACGGGGTTTTCAGGTCAATTGCCGACATATCAGCACTCAGCCGCCTTCCCCGCACGGAAGTAGTCGATCAATCCCACAGAATCGCTACTGAACTGAACATCATTCACAACAATCTCTCAGTCGACGTGACATTGTTCCGTGCAGATCGCATACCATTCGACTCTGGTCAAAAGCCTTCGATCTCTTCAGTACCAGATCTCATATGGGTTCTTGGTGCGCAAACATATCTCTCGGTCGTATCCAATGGGTGGCAACTTACAGATCCTAAAACCAGGGCTAATGTTGCACAAATGATCGGATTGCTAGGGATGATCCGGTCAGATCAACTGCGCACTCTGGTCTGGCCACTCTGTGTGGCAGGGTGTTTAGCTCTGGAGGATGAGGAGCCTGCGTTCACAACCTTGATATCAAAACTGGGTAGGACTCAGAGGACTGGAGCCCTCAACGACGCTCGAGAAGTGATGGGGAGGGTGTGGGAGAGCAGAAGAATCAAAGCCTTCGAAAACTGGGACCTAGCATCATGCTTTGCCATTCTTGGATCTTCGGTTTTGTTGGTCTGAGCACTTTATCAAATGACTGAATACAATTCTATGTTGCTGTCTGCTAACTTGCGCCACCACAGGCCTCATCCGTTATTGTACCTCTCTCGGACATCTCAGCGTGTATCGCAGACCAACAGCTGGTGATCTAGTGCCCTTTCCAAGCACCAATGATCTCCTTGACGCTGGTTGTTTTGATATCCGGGAACTTCTCATTTAGCGATCCCTCTCTTGGTTGAAACATTATGCCTGCAACAGCCCAAAGACCAAACTTCGACAAGAGTTCCACAAGAATCGGCTTGGGGAAGTAGTTGTACAGATGTGGATGGGAGGGCAACTCCGTGATCTCGCCACGTCGAAGTTTCTCGACCGGGTCATACGTGACTTGAAACTTCTCGCCTAATGTGCTGGTTAGATGTGGCCAATTCGGCGAATGTATCGATACTTACCAGTCGCTTCCTCTGCAAGCTTCACAATCTCACTTACTGTGGCCTGGTCACTGTAGCAGTGCAAGGCCTCATCCCATTTAGGCAAGCCCAGTGCCGCGACCACGAATTTTCCCACGTCTTTTGTGTAGCTGAAGCTGATCTTCTCGTTACCAGATGAGCCTGGGATAGCGGCTGTTCTGTGGCCGATATCTACGAAAATGACAAGCGGTGTGAGATAGGTCTCGACATGTGGCATGCCATAGTAGTCGAGGAAGTGTCCATTGTGGATTTGTGTCCATTCAAGATCGGTTTTGCGAAGGTCTTCAAGGCTTTGTTCTCGGAAGATATTGGGTGCGATCCGTAGCGTCCTGGTACTATTAGCTACGCGGTCCTCAATTTTCCGCGAGAAAGACTCACTCGTCCTCAGGCGTTTTATCGCCCCAATTGCTTTGCACGAAGCGCTTGGTGGAGGCAGACTTTGCTGCCGCTGCGATCAAGTTGCGTTCTGATTGCGCTGCAACGGGATCATACATGACGATTGTGGAGATGACCGTGTGCACTTTATTCTCTTCGAGAATTTGGGCGAGCTGCTCGATGTTGCTGTATTCGACAGCAAATACTGGAACAGCATGATCACCTTCAGGAACCTTGAGAGAATCAGAACAGTTGGTGGTCTGTATCAGGTCTGGTTACTGCTTACCTTTCTGGCAAGGACGATCACTTCGTGCTCCCCGTTCTCTTTGAAAGCATCAACTATGGTCCTCCCAACATTTCCGGTTCCACCGACGACTGCGACGACAACCATTGTGAAATTCTTATGGCTGATTGGTAAGAGGAGTTCCTGGTGTATCGGAGAAATTTGATGGTGCTTTTACTTCTTGTGGTCTTGGGTTTCAAGCTACTGAATGCTGTCAAATGGTATGTTTCGAAAGGAGAAGATACTGGTGAGAATGCCTTTCTGTGAGAAGTACCGTCCGTCTTATAAGATTCTAAGTCCTTCTCCGGAGCAACCGTTGCACCGCTATGCAGACATTCGGGGCCTGAAGGTGCAGTATTGCGGGAGCATCGAAAGCTCCGTCACTCGATCGAGTGGATACCGTTCAGAGCAACAAGGTTTGCGATTGGCTGGATGCGACAGTTGGATCTTAGCACGCGCCCTAGTCTCGATTGGTATACCCGCGCGGACTCCTCAACATGGCATCAAGTGAGGTCCTGCCTCCACCACTTCAAGGCACCATGATCACCGGATATCGATGTGAGATTTCTGCCTATCCGGGAACATGTATACTCTCACCAATATCATGCATGCGCATTGGTAATACTTGATTTCTCAGCTCGGCGCTTCGGTTCAGAACAGGCGCCGAGGTAAAGAGTATCATTTCGGCGGGATAAGTGACTGTATACTAAGACAAGGCACCTAAGCTTTCGACGATGAAGCTACAGTTGAAAGAATGAATCATATAGCATAAAATAGCCTAAACAGTAGCTGTGATCTTGGCGCTGCTCTTCACATGTGAAAAAAAAGATCTGTGTCGGTACACATCTGTGTGAAGCGCCCGTAGTCCACTTTCATTATGTAATGTTTCAACTTAAAATCCTGTAGCTTCCAACACTAATCAATACAGTAGTGCGCCATGATATCTTAAAAGCGCAAGCCAATCCGAGCTCCTCTTGGTCATCTCGCAGCACTCAAGTATTGTCCATTCTCCAGCTTCACCAATGGGTCGTGCTTTGGTGTTCAGAACCAGGGACTTTCCGTTGATAACGCCGAGCTGCATGAGCTTCTCCACCCCAGCGTAGTTATCTTTCCGAATGGCGTTGAGGATCGACGGAAGCTGTGGTCGGTACAGAGCGCGGCCTTCATCCCACTGATATACCATATCGATGAGTTCGATATATCGGAACTTTGTCTCGACATCCCTGTCCGTATTTGTGCAGAGTAGAATCGAGTCGTATGCAGGTGGCAAGGCCGCAATCTCGCCACGGCTTGCGGCTGTAGAGATGAAGTCGAGGATTACACGCACGTTGTTCGTGTTGTTGCGTTTGACAGCGATGTCAAGCGCGTCGTATGTAAGTTCCGGAGCCATCGGGAGCATGTCGAGCAGCATAGATGTTGATGCTTCGCCACTTTCGCTTGCAGCAAACTGGAGGATATTCATGTCCTCTATAGCAGGGTCTCGAGGGTGTGCGCCAGAACGGAGTAGGATTCTCGCAACTTCTAGCCTGTCTGACGAGAGAGCTACAACAAATGGCAGGGCTTTTGTTTCCCGCTTGTTGCGCCTGAAAAAAATCTCTTCTCGGACCAGGGAGGGTTTGTGTTGTAAAATGAGTTCCACAGCTTGTGCTGCATCTGCTGAAATTGCCCTTCCGAGGGCCGTTCTCTGTCCCATGTCAGTCGGCGCACGCTGGGCGAGACTGAAGTCGAACCCTCTATCGACAAGCAGATGGAGTATACGAAGTGCGTCTTCCGGTCTCTTTAGCCAGGTCTCTTTGGTAATGGCACTGATCGGCGTAACAAAACGAGTCTTCTTCTCTTGATGGTGCTGCACATCGTCTTCTTTCTCGTAATGTTGGGGTGCGCCTTTGAGAGCCAACATTTCTTCTACTGTATCGGCCCAGCCAGCACTTGCGAAGCAAGCAAGTGCAGATATCTCGTAGGTTGTTTGCCAGGGTCGGTATTGGTAATCTGCAGACTGTAGCTCGCTTTTGCTATCGAACAAGCCAGACACAAGGGCTGCAGGATCGAACCTAGAGCTGCCTATGATGAACTTCATAACACCCATGCCATCCTCAACATTGTCCCAACGGGATATTGCGTCCAGAACGCTCGATTTTGGTAGGCGTACTTGGTTTTGCGCCCAGTAATATTGAGTGTCTTCGATCTCTCGTGGCCATTGCTCAGTCATGGGATTAGCTCCATGCGAAGCAATAAGACAGCTAGTGAGCTCTGCATGGCCCTTGTATGCAGCCGATAAAAGTGCGTAATCAGTAGGGGTGTATTTGACCTTCAGTCGGATGTCACCATATTTTGCACCGTTTCGGAGTAAGAAATCGGCTATCCTTGCATGCCCTGCCGCTGTTGCGTTGGCAAGAGCCTCATGCTTGGTCTTCTTTGTTTTAGCCGCCGGGTCCGCCCCCATAGATACTACAGCCTTGACCAGAGACAGGCTGCCCTCCTGTGCAACGTCTTCGAGAATCTTGTTCAAAGTCTCCACCGAAGGGGCTCCACTGGTGGTTTCTGATGTGTTCGACCTTTTGAGGGAAAAGCCCAATTTTTTCGAAGAACCTGTTGAACTCTTTCTGCTTGAAGTGATATTCTGTTTCTCGATACGACGCGCAATCTCGGTTTTGGCTTGATCTGAGGTCATGTCAGGTGCCTCGTTCTCGTACGTACCAGTCGTGAAGGCAGCGACTAAGAAGCCAGGTCTCGAGAAAGGGCTGATTGACGACGATCGCGTTTCTATAGGACTAGCCATGCTGCTATTTGTGCTGCTTACGGTACCCATTCGAGAAATGTTGGCCGGCGGGATGCTCGTGGGGCTCATAGGCAGTCGAAGAGGAGCAGGCTGTCCGCTCAAGCTGAGGGCTTTCATCGAATCACGGAGTCCATTTTCGCTACTTCCGCTATTCGACAACGGCGGGGTCACAGGCATTGTTGTTGCTCGTTTGAATTTCAGCGGCTGTGGAACATATGAGTGTGAAGGCGTTTGCGGTACTAGCGTAGATGTTTGTGACGAGCTGTAACGATTTTCCTGAATGACTTCGTTTCCAAAACGGTAAGGCGACTGTATTGAGCTGGGTGATGATACAGAGTGGCCAATGGGTGGTCGTGGAATGCGACCGTCGACTGTTACATCTGCTGTATACCCAAGTGACGAGGTTCGTGATGGAGCCTCGTGCACGAGTTGAAGGCCCTCGGCATGTCTTCGATACTGTGGCACATGCGCAGCTAAATCGTAAGAGGCATTCGCAAACCTCGATGTCGTTTGCTGTGTCGGTGGCGAAGGCGGAGAGGTGTCCAGCTCCTGGACTGTTGTTGATGCAAGCTTCGCAGGTCTGGAGTAATCCCACTGCAGCCCTCCATACAGAGAAGCATACTCGCCTAGGCCATCTGCAAAGTGGCCGTCCGACTTCGGTGCTATGTTATGTTGCTGCATGTTGAATGTCGCGCGCACGCGTTCCAGAAATGCGGACGTCAAAGATGGGCATGTCAGGTTGGAGAAAGTCGAGGCGGGGTAGAAATCGTTGCCTAGCTATTATTGACTGTCTTCCTGACAGCCACCATGCAGTCAAGGAACCGTATCGAGACGGGCGCCAACAGGTCGAAACTTGGAAGGCGTCAAAACCCTCGTGTTCAACGAAACCCACCTTTCCATCGCGAAGTAAGAGTCGACCTCCATTGTGAGCTGACCGAGGTAGACTCGAATGCGTACGAGCTATTCCTTGTTGTCGCGTCGGTCAGAGTCTTGGACAAGAAGCATCGCTACGGGCTGCTGGAAAAAGGTGGTGTTGGCTCCACGTGTCTGCTTCATTGGTCAGAATCGTCGCTTGGCTCCAAACGCCTCCAATTTCGCAATCCTTCATTGTTTCCAGAACCTCATAACGTGCTCCAACGCCTTTGTTGCGGCTCGAAAGGGGTTCCCGTGTATATTTCATGCCACTGACCGGAAGTCCGAGCACTTGATGATTGCGGAAGCTAAGGCTGGCCCCTCTAGCCTATTGCCTGCAGATCAGCAGGTGAGGGTGATCGTTCAGTACTATACTTCATCGGTCAGTCTTACTTCGATACTGTCATTGTAGTGAACAGAGAGCGCCAAAACTACCACATGGACACAAGGTCATCGTGGCCGGTCACTGCGGTTTGTGACCACAACGCTGTGGCGGAAGAAATCTTGGGATTGACAGATGCTTGGTTGAGGATCTCCTTTCACGTCTGTGCTTGGCTACTCGTGCCTGGATTTGAGCGAGCCCGGCAATGAGCAGAACTTTACGTGTGCCGGTGAGCAACAGTTCGAACGACTTGTCTGAAGTCTTTTTGCACCGTCGGACATCTGGAGGCGGGAGCAGCCGCTCCGAATGCAACACCGCTACCCCGCTCTTATTCCAGGCAATTCCAGATTCCATCCCACTTCAGGAACAGCGCCACGTAGCTATATACGCACGTCATTGATAAGTCTGGCTTGGTCCTCGGTTATGTGTTCATACTTAAGCTTATCTAAAACCCTGGGTCGCGTGTGGATTACGTTCATCTTCTGTTTGCCGAGCAAACCTTGGAAGCATAAAGTCGGAAAGATCACAGCACATCACAATGGCAGACGACAAGAAACGACAAGCTAAACGTGTGGCCGCTGAGAATGGCGTGTATGTATAATATCAGGTTCCAGGATCGAGAACTAACATCAGTCAAAGTGTCAACCCTTCTGGTGCGATGGTACTGGCCGCAGCGCCCATGTACCTCGCGCTGGTACCCTTGACATCTTACCTCACGAACCCCAACTCCATCTGCCAGTCCTTAACACATGCCTTGATCAAGCTTCTCCCGGGCGTTGGCGTGTCATCCATCACCTCCGGCCGTGCGATTCCAGCCCTTTCAGCCCTGTATTTGTTCTGGACATTCGGAGCATCGGGAGCAGCCTCAGCCGCAGGACAGGCCATGGCGCGTGAAGAAGGTCTGGACAACGACCACCCGCGAAGACACGTCGGTGAACTAGAAGGATTGCCGCTTAGGTTGAGAAGCGCACACTATGCGCTTATGGAGAACTTCCCCGGTACGTTTCCCGCGTCTCGAATCACTTACCGGGTCCAAGAAACAAAGCTAATCATTCTCTTACAGCCTTTGCCCTCGCGGCTGCTCTGGCTCAAGTGCTCGCGCCTAATGACGCGCAGATTGTGAATCTGCTTGGTTTCCATGTCATCGCGAAATTACTGGTACACTATCCGTCGTACCTGAGCAACATTGCACTCCCGAGAACACTTGCGCACATCAGCGCAACAAGTGCGTTGGTAAACGTATGCTGGAGGCTAGCTGCTGGAGCATAAGCAAGCTCACTGCTGGCTATGTGAATATTGTCACGAAGGAAATAGTACCTATGAGTGGTTCTGCATGGTTAACTCACTGAAGAGGCTCAGATCCTGTGCTAGATAGCCTATGGGTCACTGCATACGTATCACTTCCGAACCTTTCGACATATGTTCTATCTCACCTGAAAGCTTGCTCGATATCCTACATAGCTGTTCTCAAATCGAAAGCTCAGACTACGACGACTATGAATTAGAATGTGAACGTCGGGACAGGTCGCTACTACCGGTCTAGGCTAGTTTTATTGTACATATGTCTACCATCGCAGGAAGCAAGAACATTAGAACATATCAGCGTCGAATAGTTCAGCTTTCTTCATAGCCGATGTATCCCGTACTTGAAATAGACTTGGCGTAGTCTCTAGTCTTGTTGTGTGCGCTCGCTCATGTACATAAGAGACAAACTTTCCAAGGCGAACAAAAGCGCCATAATCTAGCTATAGGCAATTTGTCCCAGCATATCACTTGGAAGCCCAGTGGATGTGAAGGTAGAGCAGATTCAAGAAGACTTGATATCATCGCCGCAGACGAATACTTGGTTTTACCTTCGCCTCCACCTTCACCTTCACCTTCATTGTGGCTCATCTTAGCGTGGAGGCACTGACCACTAAACTGTCTCCCTTTCTAGAGCAACATCGATAACCTTACTCGTGAACCCTACTCGCTACTTCAATCGATCTCAGTTCTTCAATTCCAAGCATGTCTACCCATGCGAAGAGCATACTCCACTCACACCCAATACTCTCGTAAGTTCCAGACGTTCCCAATCCGAAGCCAATCTAACACAATTTCCCCAGCGCACCGGACCCAGTATTCGCCACTATTCTTGTTGGGAGCGACCGCAAGCGCTTCGTCGTTCACGAGTCTGTTCTCGTCCACTATTCAGACTTCTTTCGCGCAGCTCTTACTGGCAAGTTTGCGGAAGCGACAGAGAAGACTGTCAGGCTGGAGGAAGATGACCCAGAAATCTTTGAGTTCTTCGTGTACTGGCTTTACTTCGGTCGCTGCCCCAGCGATGATGAAGATGACGATGCGCGGCTGGTGGTTCGCTTCTACTCCGACGACTTTTTCAGCGTAGTCAGGCTCTATGTCTTCGCCGATAAGTATGGAGTCGCCCGTCTTCGAAAGGGCCTCGTCGGCCTGGTCTTTAACTCTGCGAATAGCGACGACGAGTTCTTTCCGTGTCCAAGAGCTATCAGCCACGCTTTCGAACATCTCAAGCTGACGGACCCGATGTGCTGCCTGCTGGTTGACATATTCTCTGGACATCTCGACTTCGGTTCAATCGATGAATGCGCCGAGTACAAAAGCGTGCCCTTCCTGCACGCTATGTGGTTTCGCTACAGTCGACAACTTCAAACCGTCATTTACAAGGGCGAAGGCTTCTGTAACAAGCTCTGTGACTACCACGAACATGGCACGGACGAAGAGAGGACAGCTTGTATAGATCATGAGGATTGATGAAGTCAGCACCGCCCAAGGAGTCCATGCGACTACTGTCCAGACATTGACCTCAGCCAAGATGAGAAGGAGGCAAGACTCGAATTGTGGATGGAGGACACAAAACATCAGCAAAAAGGCACCGTCATGACCAAGACGGACACGAGATACGAAAGCGTGGTAGTGTGGAAAATGAACACACAGGCTCATCACGGTGGAAGACACCCTCTCGTTTTCACGATCGGAGTTCTCTCTCGCGAAGACAAATATCTGTACAGCTTGATCGCTACCTAGAATACATAAAGCACTAGAAATAATCTTTGCTACACCCGACCAACACGCGTATCGTCAGAGTCTAACTTGACCAGCTAACAGGTCAATCCGTCGTCCAAGCAAGCTGAACAACCAGGCCTGCTCCAAAAACAAAGAGCCGCCGCTCATTCCGCGATGTCGCAGATGAGAGACGGGCGCGAAAAAAAGGTCAAAAAAATCGAGGAATCCCAGATGAACTGGGCACCGAAGCTAGTGTCGCTTCTGTGGATCGAACACAGTACCTCCAGATTTAATGACTGAACTTCAGTCTGGCGCTCTCCCAAGTGAGCTAAAGCGACTGGATTGATTTGATGGATGACTGTTTATTTTATTGATATATGATGTTGAACAAAAAAGGGGGCATGCACTCCTTCTACGGTATCATACCTTGAAATCTACGAATCGTTTCGTGTTCGTGCCCAACAAGATTCCTGCTGGGCGCAAACCAAGCAAAAGCGAGAGCTTGAACATCAACGGCGTCTCTACGCGTCCAAGCGCCATCGTCAATAATCGTTACACTAAACAATACGTCATGACATCTGCAAACAGACGGAGGCACGCGGGCCTTTTCTTCTCACAACACTGTTTCGCACACTGACAAGACCAAACATCATGGCCGTCATCGAGAACTGGCTGCCTCCCTCGCGCGAGAACTGGGAGTGGATCAGCTACATGTGGCAGTTCTTCCCCCTGGTAAGCTCTGCATGCGCGCGCGTCTCCCAAGACCGCCGAGCTAACAAATTACAGATCACGGCGTTTCAGTGGGTGCTGGATTGGTACCCCCAGGGCAAGACGTCGACGCAGGCGCGGTGGAATGTGCCGGGGAAGATTGGCTGGGCAGCGATGGAGGTCATGGGCCCGGTTACGCTGCTGTATATCTTCTTGACGCTGCCGAGGGAGTTGGGCATTGAGGAGTTACCGTGGGGAAATTGGACAATGGTGGGGTGTTATGTGAGTATGGTGCACAGAGTGTATGCGAATGGTGTCGCTGATTACATCTCCAGGTCATACACTACACCTACCGCGCCATCATCTCGCCGCTGTTCCTCAACCCAAGCATGTCGCCCATGAGCCCGCTCGTGTGCGCCATGATGTTTGCATTCCAAGTCACAAATGCTATCTCAATCGGCGGCTATCTCTCCGGGTACGGGCCGACGACCGTCTACGACTGGCAGGGCCGCGCAGGATGGAGCTTCCTCGGCCTGGTGATCTGGTGCTGGGGATTGCTGGGCAACATGTTCCACGACGACGACCTACGCGAGATCAGGCGCGCGGCCGAGCGGCGGCAGCGCAAAGATGCGGCTGAGCAGGGCAAGCCTGTCGAGGGCGTCGACAAGGTGTACATGATTCCGAAGAACGGGCTGTTCAAGTACGTTCTGTATGCACACTACTTTTGCGAGTGGATCGAGTGGGCTGGCTGGTGGATGATTGGCGGCCTCAAGTGTCAGCCAGCGCGCACGTTTCTCATCAACGAGGTCAGCACGATGCTGCCCCGCGCGCTGCAGGGCAAGCGGTGGTATGTGGAGAATTTTGGTGAGGACAAGGTGGGAAGCCGAAAGGCTGTGATTCCAGGCCTGGTGTAGGCCCTGTGTAGGCTACAAACATGGTACGCTAAATGTTTACATGTGAATTCATTGACAGCTGCATTAGCGGTAATCACTGGTGAGGGGTATGTACTTTGCAGTGTCTTGAGAGTCCTGTACACTCAGCATGACACGGAGACTGCATGTGTTTCAGGTAACGCTGCTCACGCACAGCGAATTGTTTTGACGGTATCAATCAATTGCTAAGCGATGCTGCAGCATGGTTCACGCTCCTGGCGAGAGACAAGACATCTCTCAGTGGTGGAAGCGCGGCGGTATGCAGGGCAGGGCATCCTGGCGCTGCGCAGAAGCTTAACATGCTCAACACGGGACAAGCGACCGAGATGGTGCTGACGATGCAGCAGCGGCCTGCAGATTGCTCGAACAAAGGCCTTTTGAAAAGTGTTTACTCAGATACGAGCAGCAGAGCATTAGACCAGTACCTAGTGCTGCTGGGTTGCAACGTGCCGGCGCGAGTCTGACCTGAGCGTAAATATAGAGTGGCCAAATAGCCAATCAGCGGAGCTCGGCCGTATCGAAAACGAGCAGCTCGCAAAGAATGATGCTATCGACGACCGGGATGTCACGAGAACGAGCAGGGGACGGCAATGGCAGGGCAGGGCATGGCATGACGCAAACGCAATCTGCGCGCACCTGCGTCCAGTCTGTAGCACGACGGCAGCATCGTGGCCAGTGTGGTTGCAGTTGTGGTGCTGGTCGTGGAGCGTGGAGGAGCGGCCAATTCCACGCTGAGAGCCTGGGACGCTGCACTCAGCCACGGCTTTCCACTCTCCCTTAAGCGGCGCATAAGCGCAGTTGAGCTGCCCAAAACAGAGACGGCTAACTGCAACTCGGCCCAGCGTCTCCGCTTTTCGACGCTGGTTTCTGTCTAGCCAGGTGCCCGCCGCCCGCCAAAATAGCTGCAACAGCAGTGCTGCCAGCGCGCGCGCCTTGACCGAAAGCGCTGAAAAGCACCGCAGCCCTCTGCTCGTCCGCGCTGGAACACGTTTGTCGCAGAACACCTCGATACCCAGCCGTCCATTGGCAGCCTCCCGTGCTTTGACGACTCCAGCTTGGCCAGATAAGGCAGCTACACGGACACGGCCCTTCCTCTTTCCTCCTGTGCATTGTGCATCACCTACGCACCCACGCTCGGATCGCCTGTCTCCTCCCGCGGCGCTCCACTCCCTTCTGCAACACCTCCTCTTTCGCTCGCTTTCCTCCACTCACCTCCCAGGGCCCTCATCCCCGTTTCTGTTGGCTCTGCCCTAGCCAAACATCATCACTCGTCTCGTCTCGTCTCGTCCCACATCATCACTCGTCCTGTCCCACCGCCTGTTGCCACACGAACAGAACAGTGGACCCACGCATCATTGGGACGAACCAACTCTCCAGCTCTGCCGGCACCCGCGACACACTAACATCCTCATTCCCATCCTCACCCTCGCTCTCGCACGAGCGTGCATCTCGGCGACTTAATACTTGTCTGCCTGGCCGCCTGCGTGCCTTGCAACCGCCAACATGTCGTCGGTGAACAACACTGCTGCCAGTACGTTCATCTCCCTTGTCTCTCCTTCTTCGGCGCCAACTCAATCGTTGGCAGCGTCCTCCTCCCCTGCCTCACCCTCCGTCGCCGCTTCTTCTGCACCTGCATCGAGTGTAACACCGTCGGCAGCCTCGCCAGCGCCCTCGTCCGCTGCGCCCGCGTCGTCTACTCCTTCAGTTGCGCAGTCGTCACCGGCCCCTAACACGCCCTCCTCAGCTGCGCCGCCGGCCTCGTCGGCTGCGCCCGTGAGCTCTGCAGCTCCAGCATCGTCGGCACCCGCGCCCTCGTCGGCTGCCCCGCCTGCCTCGTCGGCCGCACCGCCAGCGTCTTCTGCCGCACCTCCAGCCTCATCAGCAGCACCAGCACCCTCATCGGCAGCACCCTCGTCTGCCGCACCCTCCTCGGCCGCCCCTGCCCCATCGAGCGCACCTGCACCTGTGACCACCCAGATCGTCACCGCCTCGTCTGCGCCGCCGTCGACTACTGAGATTGCGACGTCTGTTGTCACCGTCACCCCCTCAGCCACCCGCTCAGGAGAGACACCCACTCCTATCATCGTCACTTCCATTGTCACGCGTGAAGGCCCTGCTGCGACAACTGGTACCGGCGGCCTAGCTTCCACTGCCACCACGCGCGGAGTCTCGAGCACCAGCACTGCCGAACCCAAGTCTGCCGATGGTCTCACCCAGAAAGGACTCAGCAGCGGCGGCAAGACTGCAATTGCTGTCGTCGTGCCCGTCGTCGTCGTCGCCCTGCTAGTCTTGGCGGGCATCATCCTGTGGAGGAAACGCAAGGCTCGCCAGAACAACGAAGAAGAGCGAAGGAAGGAGGTCGAAGAGTACGGCTTCAACCCCAACCACGACCCTACTCTTCCTGCCGTCGGTGGCATTGGCGGCGCCGAGATGGCCGAGGACTCGAGCGGTTACCGTGGATGGGGCAACACTGCGACCAGCTCGAACCGCAAGGCTTCCACCACCCTCACCAGCGGCATGACCTACTCGGACAGCAACAGCAACCCTGGAGGCTACAACACACCACACTCCCCCACTGGCGGCGCCTACTCTGAAGGATCCAACGACCCCTTGGTGAACGGCCGCCGTGAGACGATGGACTCTGATGGTCTTGGCGCACTCGGTGCTGGTGCCATTGGAAGCGCTGTCCCCAACTCGACCCAGAACCAGGCCGGCGTACAGCGTGGACCCTCCAACGCGTCCTCGTCCTACTCTGCCGCCAACCGCTCTGACGCCTCGGGCGAATACCCTGGCATGGCCGCCAACCCCAACGAGTACTACGACAACGCAGGCTACTACCAGACAGGCCCATATGGGAACACGGACCCCTACGGCGCAGGTCAGCAGCCAGTCATTCGGGACGTGTCAGCGCGACGTAACACAAGGATCGAAAACCCCTCGGTCTTCCCGCAACAGGGGAACTCTGGCATTGCGCAGAACTTCTAAGCACACCATTACTATCGCTTGTACAGTTTCCTCGTTCCTGCCCTCTGATTTACACCATATATCCAAACGGTGGCGTTTAGGAGTCCTGTGTTTTCGTTCATCTACTGCATTGCGTGCTCTTGCAGCTGCAGGGACCGATCTGATGAGGCCATACAGGCCCCACCTCAGCCCGTGGGTCGTCCCGTGTACGACACTTCGTTGTCGCACAACATCCGAGTCTGCATAGACAGGGTTAGAGATCGATCCACCAATCGCCAAGACGTTCCCTGTAAGCTTTACTCGGGACCTCAATCTATCTAGTGATTCGACATTGGATATGTATGCGGATGTTGGGCTCGTACCTTTTTAAAAGAGTCGGAGCGTGAGCGTGTCATGCACACAACTTATCACTTGTAATTATTCTCGACCTCCGTACGCATCGCCTCGGCGTTGGCGTTGCTATTCAGCAATTATCTTCACAACACTGCACCTCATCATCGTCCACTTCTCATTATCATCATCCCACATCGCTTCGCCTTATTCAGGTTTTTTTCTCTAGATTTAGTTACACTGGCGCCAGATGGAGAGCAGCACATCAACGGCTGGCAGGATACGTCGCACACAGACACGCCAGCGCAGTTATAGTTGGAGATGTAGATAGACTGAAAAGCAATTTTTCCACACCCACGTCTGATTCCAATCATCATCGTAGTACTCTTCCCGCAGCTCCATGTATGGTGTGCCTCACCCTCATCCCCACAGCATCGCTCACATTGATCAACAAACGATAATCGTCAAGCAGGATCAACGATTAAAGATCGCCCGCCCAGCCCCTGAGATCACAACACTGTTCATAGTTAGAAAATCTCGTATTGACGTGCCTTGTGGGGACAAGACCAATTTTTAGACTTTGGAGATACGAAGTGCTGCGAGACGGTGGCTTGGCATATGTCACATCAACAGAAGTGGAGTTCGATGTACGTGGTGGCGAGGGCGTGGTGTGTGTACAGTGAGCCTAGTAAGTAAGTGCAGTAAGAGTGATAGTGTGTGGAGAGCATAGAGAGCAGTCGATGAATCTAGTGGAAGTGTGGACTATAAACTAAATGAGAAAGGGGAGGGGCAGGGTCGTTCTGGTGTTGCTTGGTAGTGTTCCTGGGGGGTGAATGTGTGACTGGACGTACGGAGAGGGGAGGGGAATTGTAGAGAGAGGGGGAAGGAGAAGGAAGAGGGGGAAAGGGTTGTAGCGTAGGATGTTGTATAGAGACGACAATGGACGGAATTTCTGGCTGGTGCAGAGGGTGCTGCTGATGGATTTACATCGTCACGTTGGTAAATGCTCAGTGTAGCTGGTAAGGACATGATCTAGGCAATACTCTAATTACGCGCTGTATTGGGCGGTTGGTTTCGGCTTGCGGTGGGCATTGGTGCCGTTGAGTAGTGAGGTGGATATGACCTTGTGGTGTTGCGATGGCGCGGAGCTGACTGCGCTTAGATGCTTCGGTTGTAGGTGGGTACTGCTGAGCTTGGTGGTAGAAGTTAACAGACGGGTAATGGTACTGTGTCCTGCGGTGGGAGCGCGTGAAGCGGGTGGAGCGGAGTGCAATGTTCAGACTCACATGGTAGGACCTACCTGATAAGTATGAACGTTTGCTGGAAGACTTTCTGAAAAGTGAGCTGGTTGTTGTATAGGTATCGTATGGTCGATGAGAACTACTTGCTTACAGCTACATTGGTGGGTCTATTGCTTTGAGTGTTCGATTGTGTGAGCGAGAACACCTAAGAATTTTGCTGCAGAAAGTGGCGTGAGATTGGTAGAACAGAGCGCCCACGGATGAAGAAGCCGTTTCGGTATTCATGCAAGGTAAGTGTCTGGGGAGTGCTGTTTCCTTCTCAGTTGGAAGACGGGAGTTGTTTGACATTGCTACAGAGTGATACCGCAATCTTGAGCTCTAAACTGCCGCTATACGACTACTATCTTCTAAGAATATGTTTCTTGGACAATTTAGAAGATTCATTACATGGACATGAGCCTAAATTGTGCTTAAAGATCTGTATTTTTGTAGTCTAACACGGCATATCCTAGTGTAACATTTTTGACCACATTAGAGATACCAGGAGTTTCTCTGACATCTTGGCTCTCTCAGATGCCACAGACAACAGGACGAGCTTGAGACATTTTGGATCCTCGCGCTATTGAGTTTATGAAGCATTGTTGTTGGGACAGTCAGAGCAAGCTGTCTGCTTGCTTCGTCACCGCAGCTCTGCCATCTTGCGTGTTGTGTTTGGCAGGAGCCGTAGAGATGCTAGGCGGGCAATATGATTCATGTTGTAGTTTTTTACATTTGCTTAGGTGTCTTTGATGTATAGCGTTATCATCCGAGCTTTGATAGCTTTTGCTTAGCACTCCTCGGGCACTCCTCCCCAGGAAATCTGTACCCATTGTTGGGACCTTCGGTGGAAGACCTATCAACAACTCTGCCGCTAGCTATAGTGGCCGAGGGTAGTGCAGTTGAAGAACCGTTGACGAAATTAAATAGAGCCAGAACAGTGGGGAAAAGCAGGCCCGAAACTTAAGCCATAGAAACATTGCAGATGCGCCACATCAGAGATGGTACAGAGACGAAGCAAGCAAACGCATATCACACATACACGTGAATTACGTTTATGTTTCTTTTCTGTTCAATTCTCTCCGTTCGCTCCAGATGTGCGTACTCCCCTCTTGTGCGCCGTTCCTCGCCAACTCTTGCTGTTGCTATTGCAGTCGTTGGTACGCCATTCTTTTTGTCAGATACAGCAGCTCTACACTCTACTGCTCTTATTTGACCTTTTCTCCGCACAAGCCACGATCGGTCCAACCATTGTTCATTAGTAGGCGGTAAGAGGGGGAACTTTCAGTCCGTGATGTGAAGCACAAGCAGAAGGATTCAAGAAGCATGGCGATAAAAGAGATCACATAGATGATTAGGTCGGACACCTCGAAAGACAATACAGGCTCGAATAGCCAACAGAACGGCAAGGAAGAAACATCATTATCGACTGAGTACCTCCATATCCCATCGAATTGTGGGCACGACCGACAGTCGTAGGAAAAGAGGTTCGGTAAGAGCCTTCGATTTCGCAGCTTTCGAAGCTTCGAGACATGGTTGATGGCAAATTACTAATTCCCTGTCGCAAGCATACAGTACCTCGATGTAGTATCCAAGACTTCAACGCGCTCGAGAACGACCGATTCTCAATACTCGTGGGTCATCGTACAGGCGAGGTTCGGAGTACTCGGGAACAGCACCCATGGGTTGCTGGTTATACAACAAGAACTTGTCTGTATGTCTACATAAGCAGCTTTGTAAGTACTTCTTGACAACCAACTAGTCAGGTGAATATACAGGGGACAGGACTGGTCTCGATGCTCACTAGTCGGCCGCTGTACCCATGGACGGCGAACAGTGGTCGACTTTTTTGCACTCGCTTTCCTGAAGCAGTAAAAGCATAGGCCCTGCCACCAAGTTCTGGCAGCGGCAGTTGTACTCGTGAACCGCCGAAGATTGATCAACGGCACACTGTCGGCAGCAACGGTCAGCCGGCGTCCGGTTGGCGTGGACTCGTGGGTTGTGCCTACGACGTCATTCTGCATGGCACAGAAGGCACGAAGAACAACCGAGCATGCCCGTGGAAGATTCTTCATCACTGCCGATCCGTTTCTGTGCCATGGAGCCCCACAACACTCACCCGCAAGCAAGCACGCGCCCGCAAAACCCGCGTTTTTGACGCGTTTCGTCCGCTCTCGTGACGGTGGACAGCTACTGGTCGCGCCGTTTTTCGTACGAATGCGTATCTGCGTCGCTGTGTTGCAGCGCTTGCGGTCGGCCTCGTGACATGTAGAGTTCTGTGCTTGCAGAGAAGGAGAGCAACCAGGCGGCTGGTTCTTATGTGCAGATGAAACACAGCGTGGCTGCGTCCAGCACAGATGCATCGAAGCTTTGCGTCGGAGATTGCTGTCGCGGCTCAGTCTGGTACCGACCTTCAAACCCTGAACAGAGCCTTCCAAACCACAGAGCAACCCCACAAAGCAGCTTGAAGTGACGAGTTAGCTCAGTGACGTCGGTCTCGGGATCCGACAGAGCCTCAAGTGGGCTGCCGAACAAGACCCGCACCAACAGGATGCGCCCGCTTGGATGAAGCTTGGCATGTAACAAGCCTTGATTGCACCGCTTAGCTTGTAGGGCTGACACCAACGTCAACGATGCCGGCGCGATGACGTCGTTAGACACCGCGAGCCGGCTCCTGTCCAACGGTGCTACGGTGTGATGGGTCGCAAAGAGGAAGCCCAGCCGATGAAAACGTGACGGCATTGGGGTATGGAGGATCGCTGCGGAGTCATGGAGTCCCAGATCGGGGGTTTATATGGCCCATGGAGTCCCCATGTATTTTCAGCTTCACTGCTTACTCTTGGGTTTTTGCTACAGTATGGCTACCACCGCCAACATGAAGGATGAAAGACCCTCGCATGAGTCTTCGATGAGGGATGTAGAGAAGAAGCCGATCATGCTTTCTGGTGGCGCGAAGCAGATTTTCCGTCCCAGGATCATTGCTATGGCTATTATTGTGTCTATGGGTGGTTTTAGTAGGTTTTGATTACGCGCTGGGTGGAAACCGTGCTAATGGTTTTCCAGTCTTTGGCTACGACACTGGTCAGATCTCTGGCTTCCTCGAGATGCCAAACTTCCTCCAAAAGTTCGCCGACGACCAGAATGAGGATGGCTCTCTAAAGTTCAGCAACGTGCGATCTGGACTCATCGTAGCCCTTCTTTCTATCGGTACACTGATTGGTGCTCTGATTGCTGCACCTGTGTCCGACAAATTCGGCCGCAAGTACTCCATCGTCTTCTGGAACATCATCTTCTGTGTCGGTGTGATTGTCCAGATCACAACAATCGACACCTGGTACCAAATCGCTATTGGCCGCTGGGTCGCAGGTCTCGGAGTAGGCGGTCTCTCCGTTCTCACACCCATGTATCAGTCCGAGACCGCTCCTCGCTACGTCCGCGGCGCGCTCGTTTCGTGCTACCAGCTGTTCATCACGCTCGGTATTTTCGTCGCATACTGCATCAACTTTGGAACCGAGAAGCAGAACAGCTCGCGCGCCTGGAAACTGCCCATGGGTATTGGCTTCATCTGGTCTGCGCTCATGGTGGTCGGTATCTTCTTCATGCAGGAATCGCCCCGCTGGGAGTACCGCCAGGGCAAGATCGACAACGCCCGCAAGACCATCGCACTTACATACGGCGTCAACGAGGACCATGCTGAGGTGCAGCGCGAGATTAGGGAAATTGAGATGAAGATGGAGGCCGAGCGTGCTGGTGGCGGCAACCACCCTTGGTACGAGATATTCACGGGTCCGAGGATGGCGTACCGAACTCTCCTTGGTATCACCCTCCAGATGCTGCAGCAGCTTACTGGCGCAAACTACTACTTCTACTACGTAAGTCGTGTTAACTCAGAGAGTCAATGAGGTCAAACAGCTAATATTCGTCCAGGGAACAACCATCTTCCAATCTATCGGCCTATCAAACTCCTACGTAACCAGCATCATCCTCGGCGCCGTGAACTTCGGCTGCACATTCCCCGGTCTATACATTGTAGAGAAGTACGGCCGTCGCCCCGCGCTCATCTACGGCGCGCTGTGGATGTTCATGTGCTTCCTCGTCTTTGCTTCTTTGGGCCACTTTGCGCTCGAGAACGGCGACGGCACACAATCGCAGGGCGTGGGATACGCTATGATTGTCTTTGCATGTCTCTTCATTGCCGCGTTCGCGTCGACGTGGGGACCGATCGTCTGGGCTGGTGAGCTGATCCCCTGCAAGAGTGAATCGAGTCGAGGCTAATACCCGTCACAGTGGTTGGTGAAATCTACCCCTCTCGCTACCGCGCGAAGTGCATGGCTTTGGCAACTGGTACGTACATCTACAGAACAAACCCCATGTTAAAAAAAATACTAACTTCTCCCAAGCCTCCAACTGGGTCTGGAACTTCCTCCTCTCCTTCTTCACGCCCTACATCACCTCGGCAATCGACTACCGCTACGGCTACGTTTTCGCCGGGTGCTGTTTCGCCGGCGCGCTCGTCGTCTACTTCTTCGTGTGCGAGAGCCACGGCCGCTCGCTCGAGGAAATCGACACCATGTACATTCTCGGCGTCAAGCCCTGGGCCAGCAAACACTGGGTCCCCACCGAGGGCGAGGAGTTGCCGAATCTCGATAACACGTATCTTACGCCTGGCGCTAGGGGGATTAATAAGAAGGGCGAGGCTAGAGTCCCCGAGCAGGATATGCTGGAGCGTGTGCCCGAGAGCGAAATGCAGAGTAGTGGTGCTGCTACGGGGGCGAGGTAGAAGCGGGTTAGCGAGGTATTTGATGCATAGCAGCGTCTGAGTTATATTTTTTTCATGTAGCGATAGCGGACTTTGTGGTCTGCAGAACCCATTTTTCAATCTTTCGTCTTCCGTCCCCTTCTCAATGTGACCGAATGGAAGCGGACTTGGCGCTCCAAAGTCGCTGCATGCCAGCGTCGGCGTGTACGCCAGTTTCTCCCAAGCACACTCGTGGATGTCGTGACCCATGTCGTGGTATATAGTCACTGAATCAGCGATTGACTTGGAGCCTGAAGTGAGATTGAGCTTGAGCCAAAGTCTGACCTGAAGATTGACATCAAGAGAGTGAATTATAGGTTTTTGGACTTGAACGACGGTGGTTGGGTTGTGCTGCTGTTTACAATGTACCGGGGGTGTTAGATTGTAAGATCGATGCCATGCTATGCGATGCCACGCAATGCTATACTACAAAGTCTAGATGTTCGGATGTTCTGACAATCTAGCTACTATACAAAAGTGTACAAATCTCACATCATTATGGTCAAATGATAGGGTGCTTTACTTCTCCTATCCGCTGCTCTGCACGCCAGCTGATCTCGTTTTCGTGGCCCCGGTACTGGACTCTGGCAACGGCTTCGCAGTGACGCCTCACGTTCTTTCATCGCAGAGGGACTTGAACTTGGAGTCTTGTTCCAACGGCTGAGAAGCTTCCGCATCAGTTGGGTTATCCAACGCCTCCGACTCAACCTTGACGTCCTCATCATCCGGCTCCATAAAGTCATCCCCCGCAACACCATTATCCCAGTGCGGCGCAGGCCGAAACCTCAACGCATTAGTAAGCAGCGACGCAAACCGCGGCGTTTCGAACCTCTTCTGCTCTTCCCGCTCCGCCCGTTCCTTGGCCTCGACCTCCTTCGCCTCTTTCTCGATGCGACTCTTCTCCAGCGCGACAGCAAGATCCTGACGCTTCTGGACCTGCGCCAGCAGGCGCAGCAACTCCGGATCGAGCTGGTCTTCCTCGGAAATGTGCTGCATTGTGTCGCCGATGCGGTCTACGAGCTGGGCTTTGGCGTACCCGCGCACCATGACGCCGTAGGTGTAGGCGTCGGGGTTGATACCACGGTCGCGAATGATGGCGAAGACGCGATCGGCGGCCGCAACTTGGCCGGTTTTGAAGAACGATTGCATGAAGATGTTCCAGGAGTAGATGTTGGGTGCGGGGCCGTGGGCAGTCATGTCTTTAATGACTTGTGAGGCGGACGCGTATTGCTGCTGGACGCAGAAAGCGTACAGGAAGGCGTTCCAGATAACTGGAGTCTGAGCAAGGGATGCGAGGGTGGGATGGGGTTCCTTGAGAAGGGCTCGCTTGAAGGTCTTGTACAGGCGCTCGAGGTAGTTGATGCCGAGCGCTCGGGTTGTCTGGATCTCGGTCTGGAGCATGAGGTAGAGTGCCATGGGTGTGGGGGCCAGCTTTTCAGTGCTTGGCTCGACCTGCTGGTCAATGGCGTCTTTCATCGGGCGGCTGCCGTATCGAGAGAAAAGCTCTAGTGGGCTCAGGTCAAACAAGTCGAGATAGGTCCGCCAAAGCAGACCTGTGTCGCGCGCCGAGGTGCGTTTGTTTTGCTCGCAGATATAAGCATAGTAGAGGCAGTCTGAAGCCAGCCAGGGGTCGGCCAGTTCTTTCGCTTGCTTGACACACCAGTCGGCAAAAGCCTTGAACATGGCAGGGTCGCTCTGTTTGGTGCATCCGTGGAGGAGAATAGAGAACGTGTACTTGTCCGGGACGAGTCCGTTCTGATCTAGCGCGTTGTATACTTTGAACGCAGTACCAAAGTCGCCGGCGTCCATGGCATTGCGCATGACCACATCGTAGAGCAGGAGATCCATCTTTACGCCAAAACCCACAAACACCTCGACTATACTCGGCGTCTCATGGTAGTTGTTTGCTTCGCGCATGCTGCCACGCAGGATAGCTGCACAGGTCCATCGAAATCGCTCAGTGTCGACTACAAGTGCGCGCTCCGTCTCGTTGAACGCGGCGAGACGGCGTTCCAGACACTGCAGTGCATAGCGAAATTCGCCAGCCTCACCGAACGCGCTCGCATAGTGCAGGACGGTGCCCATGGACAGGCGTGTTTTGGATTTGTTCAAGGCATCGTAGATCTTCTGCAGGTCTGCCGTGTCGGCGAGCAGAACCAGACTGTGCAATAGATCCTGCGAGTACGCGGCCGTGTTCACGAATCGCGTACAGAGGAGAAACGTAGAGATGAATTTTCGAGCGAGCGCGTTCGGAGTCAGTCCCCAGCCCTGGTCCAAAGAGTACTCTCCTTTGACGTGCAGCTTAGCTAAATGGGCAAGTGCATCTGCCAGGATGACCGACTTGGAATCCGGCAGCGAAGCATCAGCAGCTAATATAGGAATGAAGTCTTGTGCGTGGCCTGGTTGTTGATCGAGCATGTAGACGAGTATGCTCTCGTAGAACTTCTTGTTCTCGCCGAGATCCTGCCAGTTCGTCCAGAGGCGCTCCGGGCTGTTCTCGTCCACTTCAGCAAACAATCTCGAGGTGTAGCGACGACATCGAGCGTCGTGCTGCAGCGTGACCGGCTTGGTGAGGGTGTTGGTATGCGCGTATGTCGAGCGGTCGAGGGCGGCAAAAGTGCGCACGATCCAGTGCTCGTCGTCCGGGTCGACGCAGTTGTCCTTCCTCACGTCCTCTGTGGTCTCGCGCCAGCGCTTGAGGCTGAGAATGGAGCGACGCAGCGATCTGTACTGGCCGTCGTAGAGCGGTTTGATCCTGTAGCGCAGGCGGTCCCGTTGCAGGCGTTCGACCTGGCGCTCCAGCCGGGCCTCGGCGACAGCAATGTGCTTCATTCGTACTCGGCCAGCTTCCTCAGGCGTCAGATCCTTGGCATACCTGAGAAGCTCGTCTTTCCAGGACCGTCTGCGCGAATAGCGACTGCCAGTGGAGTCTTTGGGGACAGTGCCCATTTCGTGTAGTGCTTGGTGGGTTGTAGCCTGAGCAGAGCTCTCTGTGCCGGTGGTGGAGGTCGTAGTAGACGCGGTAGGAGTCGTGGTAAAAGCCTCCGTACCGGTAGTGTAGCTGCGAGCATATCGGTGCGCAAAAGAGGCTATATCGGCGTATCGCAGGTCCAGCGCAGTGCGTGTTGGGGCTCTAGACAACAATGTAGCCCCCGTGCGCGGTTGCCGGCGAGGGCAAGAGCTTCCATCGCCAACAGCTATCGTTTTTGCATGGCTAATCTCCACCCTCGCTGCTGATGTCTGTGTTGAATAGCTTCTTCCATCACGGCGTCGATGCCTCAGGACAGGAGACTCAGCGAAAGCTCTCGGGGCGAGCCAGGGCAGGAGGAGGGCGTCAGCGCCGGCGGCGAGGCTAGCATCTGGAATGCGGGCGCGGGGCATGGACGGAGAGGATGTGGCAGTCTTCACCGAGCCATGACGCGGGAGACGGGGGATGATGAACGTTGTGTTGTCGCGGGAAAAGTTGACGAGATCGAGGTTGCGCGCGTGGTTTGTTTCGCCCGCCGCAGCTCACCTCCGAACTTGACTTTTGGCCGCAGCTTCACCTCGCACCTCTCAATATACCGCGACACCGAGTCAAGGACTGCGATTGGAGAGCGCGTTACAAACCGCAAAGACGTTTAGTTTCCACACCATCCACCACCCACCATAATCATAACCGCACACCCACCATCACCACCACATTCCCCACCATGTCCACGCACGAAAAGCTCTCCGCCGCCTCCAACGACCGCAAAACCCGGCTCGCGCAACTAAAATCCCTAAAGCGCAAACAAGCCCCAGACGACACTTCCACAGACGAAACCCCCACAGCGGACCCCTCCAGCACCCTCACCACCACCACCCCATCAACAACAACAACCCACCTCTCAGGCCGCAACTTCGACCCCACGACGCGCAACGTGCGCCTGGGCTTCGAACACACGCCCATCGCCGGCCCAACCTCGACCCTCGAATACAAAGCCGCGCAGCTAGCGCTCCAGACCAAAGCAGCGCAGGAGAAAGAACTCAGCGATGCGCCGCTCGATCTATTCAAGCTGCAGCCGAAGAAGCCGAATTGGGATCTGAAGCGCGATCTGGAAGGCAAGATGCGAGACGCGGGGCTGGAGCGGGCGACGGAGAATGTGCTGGCGAGGTTGGTGCGGGAGAGGGTCGAGGGGCAGAAGGTGCTGAGGGGGAG